>QVRM01005822.1:0-39253 GCA_003439945.1 Dermanyssus gallinae | reverse complement strand
ATTTCGCCAGCTTGCGGTCCTCCGCAAGACAAGCAGAAAGCACTAGCTAGTTCAAGCACCATCATCTCTGGCAAGTGTACACAACACAGTGACGTCCCATACAAGAAGGCAACCTCTCTTCTAAGGGATTAGTGTTCTACCGTGTCATCGTAACCCACTATTGACGCTAAGACCGAGTGGCTTTTTCATGGCTGGTAGTAAATGGCGGCCGACGTTGTATCGGCACGATAGAGCGTGTTCCCCTACTGTTGTTACGGAGAACCGACACCAGTTGCAAAGATGAGCGGAACAGACCGTCTCCCCCAGTCGCAGACAAGGGAAGAGCCTGCAGCCACTTGCCACTCATCGGATTAAGGCAAGCTCGTACTCTAGTGCTACCAGTCGTCATTTATGTCCGAGATAAAAGGGAGGCTTCCACGAAACGGTCCACGAAAATGCGGCCCAGAGATTCTTGCGTTGGAGAATTGAGTTTGATAGAGATTTCCATCGCGCATCAAATTCTTACAGGCTCGTACCCGAAGCCCGTTCGATAACCTCTGATGTATCTTCCGGGCCGACGGAAGCGATGATAATGATGTTTAAAATCTCCTAAATTGGTTGGGCCCACGTATCACGATAGGGCCAGTATTTTGGCTGTGCGAACTTCGAAGCCACCAGCGCTGATATGCAGTACAGCTTGGACCCATGCGCTGTCCCTAGGTGCACATTGAGTACGCACTCCAGTGTCGTTCGGAGGAGCTCGTCAAAAAGTTAAAATAGGTCTCACCTCTCTTGAACGTCGGAGAACGCTGTAGAAAATTACATTAGGCTTAAGCTGTTTAATTTAGCGTGAATGTACCTTGGAGAGCGCCCGCAACTGTTACATCAGTTAATGGCGCACCCAGCAATTTGCCGGTTTCCTCTGTTGACCGCAGGATATTGTTTGAGACTCAAGACAGCCTCGACTATTAAAAATTATCTTATATCTTTAAAATAATACCTCCTTCTTAATTACGTAGCAAATCGTCTGCAAGCAGTCCAGCGGTGCCACGGTCGCCATTCTGACTGTAATTGTGCTTAAAGCTTATATATTCCCACATATGCAGAAAAGGGCAGGCCCACACGGGTCGTCCTGCTGCAGCCCACATTTCCACAGTATAGCCTTCCTTGCCAATAATGGCTGGACAGGAAACCATACATCTAGTAGGTAGCGGCGTACACTGTGGACACTGAAGCAATAGTTCCTAGTCGTCCTAGCTGTGCATTAGGGGATCACTAGATTTTCACTGGGCTTGAGGGTCTTACTGTCCAGACCAAGCCGTGCGCATTTGTTTTTACCCCCTGTGAAAAAAAGTAGCGGCCTGTAGGCGGCCCAGCGTTGATATTATGCATAATTTAAAATGTGGTCTTTTCGCATCAAGTTAAAGGCATTTTGTAAATACAACATATTATAATTTTAATATTAGTGCTGTGTGACTGAACACGCGTAGCGGTGTACTGCACGCTCAGTACCCCCTTAATACCACAGCGAAGTTACAGTGGTGCAACTAACTCAAGACGTTTGCTGGCGCATCTGGGAAGGCTGCGTCTGAGGGGTGTACGGGGTGCCTAGCTATGAGGCAGTCGTGGGCTTGTGGATCTTCTCAGTCTTCTGAGGCCATCTGGTCAGTGGACAGAAGCGTGCGGGCAGCCAACGAAACTTCTTCAAACGAGCTTTGTCTCGAAGGTCAGTATCTCATGGCGAAGGCGTACCGTATCTAGTGCCAAACAAGTAAGGATTTTCAGTCATTTGAATTCGTCGACACAAGTGTGACAGGTTTTCCCGAACTACTTAAGTAAGGGTGCGTCGTGTCTCTCTTATATCATGGAACACTACAGTAGTTAAACCAGATAGTCTTTTCCAGTGTTCCGGTGTGACATACGAGCATAAATAATATACAGTTTTGGGTAATTCTACCACATTCTGCCACATGGCCTCTAAGAGAGAAGGGGATACAAGCTGTATTTTTAGCTTAGATTTAATCTTAACTACTTTTGGAAAATAGTCGGCGATGTGAAAGGTGTTGGTTGAATTGTTTTGTCTGCTTGTAGTTGACCTTCGAGTTGTTCTGTCTGTGCGGTTGACGAGTCCTAGCATTAGATATCAGTCTAGCGACTGATAATTATGGAGGATTTAATTTTATTTTAAATTTTAAGCGAGGCATCCGGGCCATAATTTAAGCATTTAATTTGAATCGGGGCAAACACGCCTTAATTATAGACTCTATCTCTTTGCGCCTGTTTATGTCGACAGACTGGGTCGCGGAGGTCAATTATTAGACAGGTACTGTCCGAGAATTCCAAGACAGCCCTGGGATAATCGACAAAGTAACTCGTTCGATAACAGCTTCTACTTGAGTCTGCTTTTTGCTGTAGGCAGGCGAAATCAGGTTGTCAGCAACTGTCAATACGGGCTAGCTTAGGACGGGCCGCCTCGCTGTAAAATCACGAGAATCATGCGGGAACACACTATGAGATCCGGCTTACGAAGCAATGTGAAAGCAAATCCGTAGGAAGTTAAATGTTGGCTGAGGGTCAGCCCTATAAAGTCTTTAGGATCACGATAACTATTTACAGACATTTTTTGTATATTTTTATTTAAACCCATTATATATATATATATATATATATATATATATTTCTGTTTATTCCCCCAAATTGTATATAACATACACTTTATGTGTGTATGTATATATAAAGTTATCTATATAGTACTTTGTAGTCCTTACTTCTCCAACGAGGAAAAACGGTGCAACGATTCGTGCTCCTGTACTGCGCATTCCACCGCATGCTTAGCACACCCCTGCAGACAGAATTCATAGATGCACAATCCGTACTTTTCGTGAAAGGCGATGTTTGTACAAATTAATTACGAAGTAACATATTATTTCCAGTGAAATTCTACGGGATCACATTTCCCGGGGAAATATTCCGCTGCTGTTCTAGACGAGCGTATATTCTGTTTACTGTATTTTGAGCATTCTACTATTTTTCAGTTATATTTGCGTTCCAACGGTCGTAAAGTTCTGCAACTCTAATCCGCAACTATGTAAATGAGGAACGAATGAATCTTTTCGATTTCGACGATAAGCAGCAAGAATATTTCTGCTTGCGCTTCCCGCACCCATAGATATTTTGGAAATGTAGGAGGAAACGAGCACCTTCAGGAAAATCTGAATATAAGACGATTTTTATAGGTAGCGGAACGAAAGGCATCCAACAGTGTCCCGAGCATCGTAGATCGTATCTAACGTCTTAGAAAAGTCGATACACTCATCGTGTGTGTATGCATGCAGCAGTTGGATAGAGCGTTCCCATTGCATCCATCCCGGACGGACGCAATCCAACATGGAAACGAATATTCCCTTTGGCACTAGCCGCTTGTTATACGTTTCATTCATACGTTCATATATATATATATATATATATATATATATATATATATATATATATATATATATATATATATATATATATATATATATAGGGTTTCCGGAATTGTTTTCAAGATCGATACATAAAATTGTAGAGCCCGGTTAAGTAAATACTTTTCTAGTCGTCTTTGAGAAGTCTTATTTCGGAGTAAGAGAATTGTTACTAAAATCAGTGGCACTGTGATACTGCCCAACATATGAGCACAACAGGTGCAACTGCGAGTCAATTGAGCAGTCCTCCTATACAGAAACTATTATCGCCATGTTCGTAAGAAAATTCGGCTCCTTCTGAAGAAGCCATTACGCCCAATACCTCAAATTGAATAATCCTACAACCATTCACAGCGCTTAACCTAACACATTGAGACAAATGCGCATGTATAAATTGTTGTGTGGGGGCCTTTTAGCGCTGTGCGCGACAGGTTGGTGGTACTGAACGTGCCTTGATGTCGTTAGCATGTGTCTGAGTAGACTCATGTCGGGGTTGTCTATAATGGTGTCGATGTTGTGGCTGTGGACGATCCGTTGGTCGTTGGAGTGCATGTTCGCCAATGCGTTCTGTCGGCTGTCGTGTCACGTTAGTGGAGCCGTTCTGTATCAACATTATAGTTGGTGGTTGTTCTGTTGTTGGGTATTGTGGATACCTCCGTCACTCAAATAATTAATCAATATATATATATATATATATATATATATATATATATACGTACAATCATCACCGTTTTTTGTACACCAGTATGGGTAACACCTCAACCGCAAACTGGTATTGCGGTGTGATGTTTTACCAAATGCAGGCGAGTTGGCTGCAATGCAATCACCGGTCAAGTGGCTGTTACGAGCTATTATGTGCTCGCATATCTCACATTGTCTGTTTATACTCTTTCAGATTCGATTGAAACGTTTGTGTACATGCGCACAGTATGTAGGAAAAGTAGCTGAAATTTTGTCACAATCAAAATAATGATACTACTTTCAGGGAACAAATTATAAACATAGATATAGTCTATCATACACATACGTTGTGAGCACTTATTTATATTTTTTTCCATGTTATAGACATGCCGCTGAATGTGGTAATATTTTGTGCTCCTGAATAAATTGTGTCTCAATATGGGCAAGATCATTTCGACTAAAGTCAAATACAAACGTGTAACTGACAGTTTAATGTGTATACCACATGACCCTCTTAACGACCAGTGAAGCAATATTTAAGCGGTATCGCAAAGACAAAATGCGCATCAGACGCCATGATTTGTTGCCCATACCTAGAAAGATCCGCAAAAAAGCGCGGGTTATTTGCAGCTCGGTCGCCTGTCACAGCTCAGTGGTATACATAACACAGATACAGAGAGATTCGGTTGAGGACAGATGCTAACCATCTGATCCTCGACAACTTGAACAAAGCTAAGCTGAAGCCGAAGGCAACACCACCAATGACACAACATCGACGACAAAGACACGCCGGGCTCACTAGGAGAGCGGGAAACTCGTTCAAAGCAAAGGCACCATCCCACCACTAAGTTAAGTAATCAACTCATTTGTATGATGCGTTGTCGTTGTTGTTGTTGGTAATGTTGAAAATGTTGTCCTTCTCGGTCGTCGTCATAGTCGTCGTTATTGGCTCCGGTCCAAGCCGGAGGAGGCCGAACAGACCAAGCAGATCGACGTAGATAACGGGAGTACACACAAAAAAAAATAACGAACCACAGAGAAAATGGGAAGAGAGGACGGAACGAGAGTATGCTTCGGTAGGGGAAGCGCACGCACGTACATATGTACTGTCGGCTGATCCGACGAGAACTCTTCGCGGGAAATCGGGGCAAATCAAGGAGAAGGATATGAGTGATTTATTACGACCCCGCACGGGCCCGAGCAACATAACTTGCTTGACGAGAGTCGGGGAACCGCAATACCACCAACAACACCACCACCAACAACAGCAACAGCAACAACAACAACAACAACGATGTATAATGATGACATCAACTTGGCCAGGGAGATAAAATGAGAGAGAGAGAGATCTCTGAGCTAAAGTCATTGCGGGCTGACTCGTGAGGTAGCGATCCACGTTTTTCTCTTTGATGTGCCTCTCATGATCTTCGAATGGTTATTTATGTCTTGTTGTTATGCTGATCTATGATGATGAATGAAAATTGAAGTCGGCGCACACGAAAGACAGCGAATAGTTTGTGGTCATTCGTTTCTATGCATACATACGTGCATCTCTCAATAATTCAATACCTACCCTTGGCTGGTCGTTTGGTTGCCACGGCTTTCCGTGCAAACAGGTCAAACTCGGGGGTGACTTTAAGTAGGTTGTGATTAAACCCTTATTGCGAAAAAACAAAAGCATAAACGTCTCAAACATTACAATTGAATAACCACCCTCAAACTCAATAATAATAATATTAATGTGACTCGGGTTTTACTCATTTATATACGATCCGCGAAAAAAGTGAGTGGCACAAAGTGCTTTTTACGGATGAAGAAAAGTTAAACTTTGACGGACCGAAAGGATTAAACTATTGTTTCCACGATGTGCGCAAGGAAGAACGAATTTAGTCAAAAGCGGCACTCAGGTGGCATTTCGGTGATGATCTGGGCCGCTGTCGGGTACCATACAAAATCGCCGATTGTGTTTTTAGACGGTTGTGTTAATTCGACGCGCTACAGGTATCTACTAGAAGAGCAATCGGCGCATTTTGCGCTGATGGGAGAGCCCGGCTTCGTTTTTAAACACGATAACGCCCCAATTCACACCACCAGGCTGATCGGAAGCTGGTTCGAACAACGTCACATTGAGGTCTTACTATAAAGATGATATGGCCAAGTGAGTCGTCTTTAACATCGCAAGGGGGACCAATTTTTAGGGGTGATCCTCACGAGGCCTTTAAAAACCACTAAAAAGGAAAGCCCACAGTACCGCAACTCGGGTGGATTCGAGAGAATCACAGCGAAGAGATTCGTTAGGGGACTACGTTTTGTGAATCGACAACCGCCTAACACCGATAGCGGAACGTTGCACAGATCAAAGTTCGACAACACCCTCTTATCCTCAAGCGTCACTCATCGCGTACTTTTAAAGATCCCTAAGCGCTGCGTCCCTTTCCGCCGGCCTCAGCGATCGACGAACTCCTCACGCAAGCTCTAGCCGTCGACCGCAAGCGGAACAGATCTTGGGTCACTATACGCTGTGTTCGTGGACTTTGGGACCACCTTCGACATCACACCCAGAGACCTAATTCTCCGAGCCGCCGAGCAACTTGGCGGCCGTAGGATTCCCACGCCATGCTAAATATCCTAGCCGCAGTGTCAAAGCAGTAACCGACAAGCAGTCTTGGATGGAATCTTGGAGCTACCACCATACCGCAATAGGCGTCACTGAAGGAAATAATTCAGAGCAGGCTTCGATTTTCGGTCCTCCCAAGAGGAGACTTTCCTGAAGGAATTTCGTAGGTTCAAAGAACTAATAAAAATGTCTTCATACGCAGATACTCTAGTCATATATCTGCCAAGCCGCTTTAAACTGCAAAAAGCCCTAGACGGCTCAACAAGGCTGTCTCTGGGCTCGGCCTCGCTGTGAGTTTTACGAAGACGGCGACATCCTGAGATTCTATGTCAACAGATTCTGTTATCTATCAGTAACAGCGTGATCTAGGGGGCTAGTGCGCCCTAGTCATAGCACCGGGGTGTCGCCGGTTACATCCCTGTTGTTTATCGAATTTTCTTTCAGTGATGCACATTGGGAGTAAATGATGAATTATACCGCTAAGAGTCAACAACCATGCAGTCAAAATAACTCTTAGATGGCCCTAGATATCGCTACAACGCTTATGCTGCCGCTCTAAGCACCCGTGATATAAAAGGGTGACATGTGTATTTAGCCATAAGTTGAATAATAAATCCATCCATCTCTCTGAGTTTTCTGCTCCCCATCAATGACTGCAGCCTTACCGCACACCTGACACAGAGATGGAAAAAGGCGCTTATCGCGGCAGGCATGATCAAATCCCCGCAGCGCATGTACCCGCAACAACAATATGCCTTTTCTACCGGAAAGTGGCAAAAGTTGAGGCCATTAGAACTGGGATAATCTACGGGGACCTCTCCGAGAAGAACTTCGAACAACTCGGCTGCGTCAAAGCACTGTTTCATTAAACAGAGACCTGAACATACACCGCTCGGCGCGCAATCGCTTCGTATTTCTTCTTTTCCACACCTCGCTATTCAGCGAAAACCACCTAAACGATACTTGAAAGTAGTTTGACCGCTCCAACCACGATGTCGTAACTTGACTGGTCGATACACGCCTTCCACCACGCTATCTGTATGGCGTCCGGTTTCCACGAGCCCGGTGACGACTAAATATGTCAGCGACCTGCGAGGGACATCTCAGAATCTGTAACTCTCATTCAAAGCTTTTGTCATTAAATATGCACGTAAATATGTTGAGTCTAGGTTGTTGCAGTTAGATTTATGTATGCGTGTTTGTGTGTAAGTATATACTTGGAGATGTTTATGGCTATTATTATTATTATTATTATTATTATTGCATGTTAAACAATGTTACATTTGTGAGGTGTTGACGTTTTATTGTCATCGTGAGCAATTTGCATTTCTGCGTGAATTTTGTAGGCCCCGACATAATCTCCAACGGATAAATGTATACTTTTTGCCGGGCCACATTTTCAGAAAGATGAATGCATTACGTAGTACTAGTATGCGTACTAGTAGTAATGTGACATTTCCTCGGCATATTTCTTTCCCGATTTTCAAATATGTCGCCAACTATTAACGTCTTCGCACTTATCGAGCTAAAGAGCACAAAGTGTCCACTATTGTACGTCTATATGGATGATCCAAATACCTTTTGGTCGCATGCAAATAAGCATGTTCGCCAATCGAGTGGCGGGTACAGCAGCCGTAAAAGGAAAACAGATAATGAAGCCGTTGGAAATAACCTCAAATAGCTATCACGGGTTCAAGGATTGACTCTTTGGCTTTTTCTCCTTTGATTAGGCTTTGCAACTCCAGTGGAAACCGCAGTTGCTAGCGGTTCCGGAAGTGACGACAACAAAAAGTTCGCCGAGCTCAGATGCCTCGACATAGATAAGCCTACTGTTTCCTCTCCTCCATACGTTGGCCAAACCTAAACCAAGCGTGCTATACCTCTAAGCCGGTTAAAAGTTTTCCGACTCAATTCCCAGGACCGCAAACACCCGTAAGACGCAATTGCGGTCACTAACTTTACCTCAATAAGGTCCCGCGTATATGTAGTTATAGCGTTCCGCTGTTTTTGCCACCACACAAAACAAACTTTACTAAAACGTGAAGGTTTACGCAACTAATAAAGTAGATTGCTACACTTTCAGCAATATTTTGGCCAAACATGGGTCCGCTCCTTAGCTCTTTTTTTTTGTGAAAGCTTTCGTTGGCAAAGTGATGCTGTACCTTATGGCATAATTATTGACGTAATTTATTTTAGCTAGAGATACTCTAGGGGACTAAATACTCGTTCAAAGAATATGTAATATATGATATGATTACTCTAAGACTTATGCCGGCATGGACACGACATCACTAAAATGCATGTGAATTGGTCGACGATATCAGTGCGAACTTTAACAAATCTCTGAAAAGAGAGCTCGTTTTCTAAGTTGTGCACTCAGATGCTCGAAAAATCCGACGGCGATGGTGGGCAAACAGTGGAGTGCGTCAGTAGCCTTATATTTTGGCGACACTCAGGGTATAAGGAACCTCCCGTTTACAGCGCTTAAAAGTAATTCCAAACGAGTTAAACGCTCTGACTGCGGTTATATGACCAACTTCAAGTTCGTACTCGAGCTCTCAGGCAATAACCATTAAATTCCGCTGCGTAGGGCGCTTTTCCCTTGCGCTAAAGCTCTTCTAAGCTTTGGGTCAGTGTACAGGTTTAGTCTTCCTTTCAAAGCCATATGGGCCTCGCGTTTAATAACAGACTCGTTTAAAAATGTAGCCTAAATATTTCTATAAACGTGAATGGATCGGGCGCTTCCCGGCATTTTTGAAACACTTTTTTTCTAAGCATTTTAAAGCCTGTAGTGTCCACCACCCCCATGGCTGGCCGGCGACCGTTACGAGTTCGCTATTCTCTCGCTCAAACAACACACGTCCTCTGCCTGGCTCGAACAAACGACTACTAACTCATTTATTCTCATGCCTCCTTACATACTTACAGATTGCCCGCGCATTTAGTGACTTCCCGCGTCTTCGCAACTGGTGTGGCGGCATCCTCTATTTAGCGCCATGCACTTAGTTTGCTTCAGCATTGCCGCCAACAGACGCTGCATATGCCCGCGCTGCTTAACGGACGCTGCTATCCTACATTCTCCCCCCCTTCATCGGCTTGTTTCGAATTCGGTCCCATCTTCACCCACAAACTCCCGTAGCCGGCTCGGTGCGCGTCTAACTCGCCGTGGACGTCCTTCACAGCGGTGCGCTGTCGTCTTCATGTGGCGCACCCGGCGGCGGCTGGCCTCCGTATACTGACCCAGTCGCCGGGCACGACCGCACGAACCTGGTTCCGACTGCCGTTTTTCTCCCGTCTGCGTGCTCCTTCAATTCGTCCACTCGCGCTCGCTCATCCTCATGTCCATCTTCCGCCGCCTCTAGGCATTGGCCGTTGGTCCAACGATCCCAGCGTGGCCGCTCCTCCACGCCGATCGCCTGCACATTCTGCCGCGTTCGTACACTTCCAGCCGAAATGGCCAAACTTGCCACACTTTCGGCTCCTCACTTGTTTTGCCGGGCACATTTCGGCCCCGTCTGCGTGGCTTGTCCATCCGCACGCCTGACATCTATCCGTTCCGTGTTCTCGCCCTGCCGCCAGACTAGGTCCGCTACGTTCCGCCGGTCCTCGTTCACCAACTCGTATCGTCCTGCAATCCATCCTGGCCTCCGTGACGCACCTCTCTACGTGTAACGCGGCCGCCAGGGCCTGTTCGACTGTCCCGCACTCGTGGCTTTTCCATCCGCGCGCGATCCACCCGCTCCGCGTTCTCGCCCTGCCGACGGCCTTGGTTTGCTTCTTTCCGGCGGCCCTCCGCTTCCCGAACCTCGTTCACCTACTCGTGTCCTCCTGCGATCCATCTGGCATCCGTGATTGCCCCAGAATGAGGTGGCTCCTCAACACCAGGCCCCGAACGTCGAGCTTGCACCTCACTACCAGTCACCGCAGTGCCGCTAGGTACTCACCATTGTCTTCACCGGCAACGGCTACCGAATTCGGCACCCGATCGTCGGCAACGGCTGATCCCTTGTAACGTAGTCGCCTCGCCGTCTTCCTCCGGCTCCGTGCCTGGTGCCATTTCTTCCACGGCGTTGTTGGCCGGTCCATGGATGGCAGAACCTGTGGCATTGTTGCACTGCCTTTTCATTCTTCCGGATCCTGTCGGCTGCGCCAGTTGTAGTGTCCACCACCCCCATGGCTGGCCGGCGACCGTTACGAGTTCGCTATTCTCTTGCTCAAACAACACACGTCCTCTGCCTGGCTCGAACAAGCGACTACTAACTCATTTATTCTCATGCCTCCTTACATACTTACAGATTGCCCGCGCATTTAGTGACTTCCCGTGTCTTCGCAACTGGTGTGGCGGCATCCTCTATTTAGCGCCATGCACTTAGTTTGCTTCAGCATTGCCGCCAACAGACGCTGCATATGCCCGCGCTGCTTAACGGACGCTGCTATCCTACAAAGCCCTTTTATAGAACAACATGACATAGAACAACAAAACCGCTATTTGCAATAAAGCGTGCGCAGACGAAGTAATGCCGCTTTCATAGTGGGCGCCATGGATGAGAACTTAAGTATCTTTGCTGAAATAGACACCATACGTTGAAACCTTGCAATGGTAAACCATTATATATATATATATATATATATATATATATATATATCGAATGGTCTCCATATAAGAAAGGCATTATTAATAAGAATACTTGTGGCTCTGCAACTTCACTTCTCGGTGTGGGAACTAGCAAAGAACGAGCTGAGAATAGCAAACAGGAATATTGGTTTGGGTTTGCCGTCTAATTAACAGTAACGTTTGCACACACTCGAAATGTGTCCTATGAAATGTAGGTAGAGCAGCAATCAATTCGCTTTAACGACACTTAAAAGGCCCGTAGGTGGGTTAACGACCTTAGCAAACCCTTAGCGTAGCCTAGGGCGCTAGTGCGTTAGGCATGGTTGTCATCTGCCAGGGGTGTCGTCGGTTTGACCTCTGTGGTAAACTGAATTTTCTTCTAGCTATGCTCGTTGAGAATAAAATATTTCGTTGCTATTCACCAACGGGCAAACAACACAAGGCGTAATTTCTGAACTTGCAAAACTGCATAAATAAAAGAAAAATATGTATATAGGGTAATCCACAATTCGTATCACAAACTTTGGGGTCTTGTACAACTCGGCAAACATTTTTTAATGAAAAGGAGCGACAAAAAGATATTTTTAGGCAGGCCCGCACCTCAGCAATGTTGTATAGTGGCGCTCCGTCGTGCTGAAACCACATACCCTGAACGAAAACTTAGTGGAACTCGTGCCAACAGTTCTGGCAATGTTTCGCTCTAAAGTGTGCGGCACGCTTCTCCACTCTATCTGTCGGAAAGAATGTTAGAACCTATAATGTGGTTATTCACCATGCCAGCCCAGACGTTCCCGGAGAAGTAAGCCTGGTGTGCATGTGGGCGGGTATTATAAGAATTATTTGTTTTATTATTATTTATATTAAAGTCCGAAGAAGAACACTCAAGGCTTTCAAAGTTTTGAGTTCTTTTTTTGTTACTATCAGGGTATTCTGAAGTGAGCGGGATAGATGATAATCTAAGGAGGCAAGGTTAGGACTATCAGGTGGGCAGGGTAATGCTCCCACGAGAAATCCCACAACGCAGCGGCACGTAGTCAGAGACAACGGTTGGCGGGCGCTGTGAAGCCGACACACGACGTCTATACGATTGCACCGTTCGGGGCGCCTTTCGACGACGAATTAATTCAGATGCAGATTCTGAGCAAGTGGCAATACATTTCTGTCTTGCTCGCTTCGGTGCTTGGCAGAAGCTCATGGTACACCACCACCGTCAACTTCCAATTTTTCCAACAGACGCACAGGATGGTCTTGAGCATAGCACTTCTGTAGGATATCTGCGTCCGGTTAAGCAGCGCGGACATAGACAGCGTCGGTTGGCGGCAATGCTGAACTAAACTAAAGGATTGGCGCCAAATAGAAGATGCCGCCAGCCCAGTACCACCACGAAGTCGCGGGAAGCCACTAAATGCGCGGGCAAATCTGTGATATGAAAGGAGGCATGCGAATAAATGAGTTAGTAGTCGTTGCTGCGAGCCAGGCAGGGTACGTGTGTTGTTTGAGCGAAAGACTAGCGAGCTCGTAACGGTCGCCGTCCGGTCGTTAGGGTGGTGGACATTACAATTTCATAGCATGAGGGCCTGTTTTTGAGCCTGCACGGCGCCCAAGATCGAAACGTTTAACGTGCTCATGGCATGTTAGGTGCGGGTGAGCAATTTGTGCGATACCGTCGGGTGTCTTGCAATGTGTACTTCAACCTATGAGAGCAGTTATTTTATCTGTATCTACCCTGAAAAGCCAATCCGGCCGTGGTTGTTGTTGTGTCACAACGAAATCTTCACTACAAAAGCTATCAAACCACCGCCTGGTAGGATTGCAAACAGCTTGAAGCTCGTAGACAGCGCCTTTGGCAGTCTTCGGCAAGCAGTCGCCGTTAGTCGTACTTCGTGGTAGTTAGAGGCCCGCCTCTCTTAGGAGGAAAGCTAGTCACACCCTAGAGGCTGACAAAAACACTTGCACGCTTGCTACCCCTAAACGAAGAAGCCGCTTCCGCCTAATCTTATGGACGAGAGCGACCTACAGTTCTTGCTGACTGATAGTGGCTAACGGAGAGAAACTTGTCAGTAAACATCGGACATATAACACACTCACTAATCCCTAAAGCACAACTAACTCTATACCTACTCATGTTTGTTTTTCAACTCATCGCAAAAAAGAACAACGGGCAGTTTGTCGACGCAAATTCCGACCTACTTTCTGAACTCTCTCCTCTCTCATCACCAGAGGAATTCATACTGCAGAGGTAGACAGCCGCATCCTCCTCAAAGAGTAGCTAATTGAAACAACGTTGACACACTAACGAGACGACATTGTGTTGAGTAAACGCACAAAAAACAAAGGAGCTTAAAAAACAGCTGCAGGCAAAATCCGCTTGCTTGTACAAAAAAATAAAACTGCCACAGCAAGTTCCTACAACAACTAGAAGAGAAGGGAAACTTAGAGGCAGCAGCTCAAGCGGTGTTCCAAACCAAGGCTGTCAACCTCTAACCTGAGACCTAGATGAATCAATTGAGCCCAAGGACACTCTCAAAGGGGTTACTATGAACGGGGCGCCAGAGACGACGTTCCGCCTTGGACTCGTAACAGAAACCCGGGCAGGCGACCACGCATTCATTACTGGAATGCCGCTTGGGAAGGTTCAACGGCTTCTACGCTAATGGCATATTTATCCTGGTCGGAGGCGGTGTCGATTCGACGAAATGGTCTCGGTATCCCAATGTTCCCCCCGTCTCAGGGTTGACTGTACCGCAGGGCGATCAACCCAAACTCAGAGCTTTAAGAGAATAGGGACATCGCAAAAGACTGCACGGCCAGCATGATATGTTCTGTACTGTATGCAACACAGAGGGAGCACTACGCAACCACGACACAGTGCCCAGCATACAGATTACGGGTCGCAAATCTCCGCGACAACCGCTAACAAGATAGCCAGAAACATTAAAGTACTGCAGGTAAACCTCCGCAGTGCCTCTAGAACATAATACCTGGAGTCTCAGTTCGGTGCCGAAAGTAACGTAAGGGCTTTATTACTCTCTAAAACCCCCACAACACAGCTTTCTCAGCGTAAGCTCCACTCTAGCAACAATGTCTCCTCTATCAAGGTATTTCCCACAAGGTTATATTCCGCCTGACTCGGAAAAGGCACACCTCTTGCTTTCATTAACATTCACGAGCTTGCAGTCAACTCAGGATATTTTTCGATGCAGATCATCGTCATTGGATAGGCAGCACCTCATCAAGGAAAGCAGAGATCCTTCTATAGCAAACGACGCAAACAGATATACAGCATATTTTCGATAACTGGAGACAGAAATCTACGATAGATCTGACGTTTGCAACACAGATAAATATGTTATCGAATAACCGACCACATAATCCATACATAGTCCTTATGTATTTTGAAATATGTTACTGCAAACACATATAATCCAATTTAATTGCAGCCTATTTGATTTTTCAAACGCACGTTGTTTGTTCCTTATTGCCACTGTGTGTAACTCTCATGCAGTCCGTCCTCTACCTGTAGTGAACGAAGGCGTATATATATATATATTTTTAGAAATACAAATTGGCGTGCCGCTTGTCTCCTGAGGACGTGTACACTTGGAATATTACTCTATTTCGTATAGAGTGGGTTGGGACCACTTCAGCAGCGTGCCCCAGACGGATGCCGTTTTTTCGCGTTGAACGTCAAGGTCGAGCCGTTGTCTCAAAAAAGGCCGCCGATCGTTTATCATTGGTTTCGAGGTTCAGCTGCTCATTAACTCCGTGGAGGAGTTTGCGAGTGAAATTGCCTAGGCCGCCCAAAAACTCATGTGGGTAACCTATTGAGGCGAATTTCGCGAGCATTCTCGTCTCGTCTAGATTATCAGCGTGGTCTCCCGAGATCGCCCCGCCATCGACTATTGAAGGTGCTAGTGAGTCGGTGACTGTGGGGTTCCAGACAAGCATCCTGCCCACTGAAGGGAGGTAATAGGCTCTAGAATACAAGGGAATCCGCAAGATCCGGCACTCAGGATTGTCAACGGATATATTTTTCGGTTCAGTGCTGTGCATTCTACTGCATGGTACTTGGTACACCTCTGCAGACAACTATATATATATATAGTTGTGCACCTGCCGGGCAGACACGGGCGATTGCCTTTTCTGCAAAATTTCGTGAATAGTAACAATTATTTGAATTTGTCTAATTATGGAAATTTCAAGCTCAATAGAAAATTACTAAAGTTAAATAAATTTACCGTCCGGAGAAGACGGTCCCATAAAAAAATATATATATTTTTTATATATATATATAGTAGTTTATTTATTAAGAATACAAATGGAGCGACAATTGTCTCCCGAGAACGTGTGCACTGGGAATATTACTCTATCTCATATAGAGTGGGTTGGGACCACTTCAGCAGCGTGCTGTCTCAAGAAAGCCGCAGATCTCTTGTCTCCGGTTGCGAGGTTCAGCTGCGTGCCGACTCTGTGGAGAAGTTTGCCAGTGAGGCTGCCTGGGCCGCCCAAGGTCTCGAACGCTAGCGGTTGAAACTCATGTGGGTAACCTACTGAGGCGTACTTTGCGAGCTTTCTCGTTTCGGCTAGATTACCGGCGTGGCCGAGATCAGCCCGCCACCGACCATTGAAAGTGCTAATGAGTCGGTGACAGTGGCATCCCAGACAAGCATCCTGCCCCTACTGAAGGGAGTAAGAGTCATCCCATCCGGGCGCTTGCCATCGTCGACGGAGAGGCCCTGGGGGCTCTAGAATGCAAGGGAAACCACTTGACCGAAGCGCTCGGCCGAAGGTGTCGTTAATAGCGGCATGCCTGGCCCGCCGTCCCGCACTCATGATGCACGATAACCCGTGATGGGGTAATTGTGGAGTCGCTGATAGCGCCCGCGAGTAAGCCGCTATACGCTTCGCCGTATAAGAATGTGCTCCAGACATGTTGGCTTAAAGGATTATCCGGGGCGTCCCTGCAAACTATCTTTAGTTCCTCGTACAAGCGTCTCTGGTGTTCCTTGTACTGAAAGATGCCGGCTTCGTCTAATAGTGCGATGGCGTTGTTCTCGGATCGGAAAAAGGAGGAAACTATCGCTGCCCCCGCAGGAACAAGCAGATCCGGGACTCCCAGACCCCCCTCTGAGATCGGTAGTTGTGCCTGTTTTCGAGCGGAAGGCGCCAGCGATAGATTAAGGAGAGTCGTAAGGGCGTTTAGAGTTAACTCTTTCAATGGATGCAGATCGTCCAACCGCCCTGTTAGATCAGCTCCGCGAAGAAGGTGGGTGACCCTCCTAGCTGAGAACGACGATCGAATTAAAAAGTGCGCGCGGTGGGCGCCGAGTGGCGCGATGTTGTTTGCGACGTCCTTCAGCTTGTTCTGCCATCTTTCAAGTGCGTGCGCGAGTCCTTCCGGTCGGAGGGGACTCCCAAAAGCTCCAACTCATTGTCGTGAGTAACCTTACATCCGGGCAATAACGCTTGAAGGATGCGAATGTCCGGGGCCTGTGCCGTATCACCTGTAACATAGATCTCGCATCTCCTGGGATTTAGCTCCAAACCCGAGGTCTCACGAAAATCCAGCACGCGCCGAATGTCGTCGGCAACCACGTCCACATCGCCCCCCAGGACGCCGTCATCCAGATACCAAATGTTTAGTGGGCTTTTAAGAGAGTCAACTAGCTTTTTAATGCTCAGGCAAAACAGAGGGGGGGGGGCCAAAGGATCACCCTGTTGTAGCCCCGTGGCCGAAGCTATAAGATCATTTTGTAAGGCCAGGTAAGAAGCGGTGCGGTACGCTTGATTGACGTAGTGCGTCAGTTGTGGGCATTGTGTCTCGACCGCCTTCAAGAGGTGATCTCGTCTTACGGTAGTGAATGCATTCTTGAAATCAAGCTTCACGAGGACCTCAGGAAGCGTGCGTGAATCTATGTAAGCACGAGCAGCATGCACCGCGGCCTCAGCCCCGGCTGGTATGGCAAAGCCAAGCTGGCCCATCTCCTCGCCAATCCTAACTCTGGTCCGATTACATGCAATCTTTGCGGCTAGCCTGCGTAAGGTGGAGGAACAGGCAATCGGCCTCACTGACCCGTCTTTTTTCTGTAAGGCGAAAAGCCTCGCTCCAAAGATTATAGGCAGCAGTTGCAATGGAGGGGCGCACCACAGAAGTAAGTCGACGATTTTTGCCAGTGCGCCCGCCGGCCGACCGGCTGTATCCGCCAGAGTCGGAGATAGTAAATCCATTAGCAGTCGGGGTCGTATAAAGTCAAGACCCCTGGCGGAACTCCTTGAAAAACTCTTGACTGCGGCCACAACTTCTTCCCCTGATGTGGTGCAAGAAAGTGGAAGACTGGGAGGGACTGGCCAGTCTGGGTCTGCTGGGGCCGGAGGGTGCTTTTCGCAAAGGGCTGTCAGGTGATCCGTGCTGGGAGCCAGGACCTCCGACGATCCGATCAGCCTGGCGGCTCCAGAAACGTCGCCCTCGGTTAGCTTAAGAACGGTCTGGCGAACGCGATTATTCGTGAAAGTACGATGTTGTGTGGGGACCGGAGTTGTAATCTCGGATAGGCGCACTCCGTTATATATATATATATATATATATAATAAAACTGTGTTATTTTCTTTCAGTTCCTCCGTCTACCCTCCCCCGTTTATTTCTTTT
The DNA here is from genome assembly GCA_003439945.1 of Dermanyssus gallinae. Classification (NCBI taxonomy): domain Eukaryota; kingdom Metazoa; phylum Arthropoda; class Arachnida; order Mesostigmata; family Dermanyssidae; genus Dermanyssus; species Dermanyssus gallinae. Next base: position 21,251 of record QVRM01005822.1, on the reverse strand, counting down.
TCTCTCAGTTTCGTACATGTTAATGGCCTAGCTCGCGCAGGTCCGCATTTCGTGTTTGAACAAGAGGTGCTAGACGAGCACAGTAAGGGGCAGTAGATGAACGACAAATACCTGACTGAGATAAATTAACCTTATTATCCGCCTATGCAGCAGCGATTCGCGCACGACCCCCCTCGTCACGAAACGCCAACACCAACCTCAAAACTGACAAGCATCTGTCTGGGTCAACTTGTCGCTCGGATAACTGGGTGGGTGCGTGCGTGAGTCCGCCTGCCAGAGAGTACACAACTTGTGCACATCAAGACGTAACGGCTGGGTCGTGTGACGGTGGCTCAAATGTTCCGGATCTTCAAGACGATCTGGTCTCGAAGATCCGGGACGTCACTTAGATCCCTTCATAGGGCACGATGCTCGTATCAAATGAAGTTTGCAAAATTGTAGGAGTTTTTTTTTAATTGGGAGGTTTCGGAAGTGCTAATGCACATGCGTTACGAGCACCTAGCATGACTAGTGTAGGACTCAAACCCACTAGAACCGACGTAGGTGTAACTCGTACATAAAATGATGCTTCATTGACGAAATAACAAAACCTAGACACTTTAATAGATTTGCTAAACAATAATCTGGCACAAGTAAGAAGTTCTTATACGTCTCCTACTAGTAGAACAGACAATGCAACTTATTGTTACGATGTTGTTGTTACGCTGGGGGTCACTGGGGATGGTAGCTCAGCCGGGCGGCGACTACAACACGAGAGACTCGAAGCAATGATTGACAACACGCAGCGTAAGATCTGACTCGTAGGGTAGCCGGACGGAGAATGCGTCGTTAGCATCCTTCTCCCGGGCTATTTATTGGCTCCAGTGACGCCGTAGCGTTCATATAGTAATAATGTTAAAAAATTAACTCGAATCTATGACGTTGTTAATCGGTCGGGTTACACACTTCTCTCGGCGGTGCACGTTGTCCTTGGTGGTGATGATGATGATGATGATGCCGATACTCTGGATGTGGCGCGGTCCGTGGACGAAGGTGCACGTGCCCTATTGTCATCAGCACGCAGCCCAGTGGTCTCCTTGGTCGTCACGTTGCACGTTGAATTGGATGCTTGCTTGGCTTACTGACGTCGTCAGTTGTCGGTGCTGTAGGTCGTTGACGTTTGAGTTGGCTTGGGTGGTTTGTCGGCCTGCTGACGTCATAATTGTCTGTTGGCGTCTCAGTGACCAGCAATTCAGTGACTACGCTGTGATTGGCTTCTGTTACTACGCTGTGGTAGGCCTCGTTACAATATAGCAATGAGCTCTGTGTACTAGACATATAGATAGGTTTTATTATTATCGTCGTGAGTGGTGTATTGGCCGCTATTTTATTGTGAGACATAATAATTAAAGCTATTAATTATTATGTCTGACAATGAAATAACGGCCTGCAGAGGCGGTATGCGGCTATAAGAACATTACGACCAAAAATCGCAACAAATGCTTAATTCATGCCCAGTCACCTCCTGTAAACATATCGATAAAAACATATCGAACACAACTGTGCCGTAGTAGAAGACAGTGGACACATCGATGGAAACTACTTTTTAAAGATCGCCGAGGCCAGAGCGGTTTCATTAAACGTCTACCTAATTCTGAACCGTCATCTATTGACCAGCGACAAAATTGTTGGACCATAAACCGTATTCCAAAAAAACAGTTTTGAAAGCTTCAATTAACGCAAGTACTGTAATAGTTAATGACACTAGCCCACTCTAACGCGGGCTAGTTACCTGCACTGTAAGGAAATAACATCCAATCGCCTGCACGCACACTTCCCACTCTCTATATTCTCTATCCACTACCTTGCATTCTGCTACCTAAAGGTCAATACCAATTGAATGGTGTCCTTTCGGTATTTCCCCACACACAGCAGTTCCCCGGGCCAAATAGGGGATTTATCATAAGAGAACTCGCAAATTGGTTATTTTTGTTTGTAGTTATTCCTAGGGTTACCTCCGGCGACGGCTCTGGCCGGCGTACCTCTCGTATCTCCCGATAATCTATCGATATCCCGTATTTCTCGAATATTCATTTTATAGGCGTTTGACTTCTTCGGTTTTGCCGTAGTTAGTCGGCGCTGAAAAGAAAGCTGATGTGGCGCGAAAGGATTCAGCGGCATCACGGTAGCTCTGCAAGCACTGCTTACGTCTACTGTGGCATCAGCGCCCGGATTTCGTCTTTTACGAATAATCAGTCGACATCCAGTCTCTTAAATTTAACCTGATCTCGTGGTCGACATTCTGAGCCTTTCGCAGTTGAGCCTTAATGTTTTCCATAGTGTTCGGAATGGTACCATCAGTGTATCATTTCTGACACGCGATCTTAAGCATTTCGTCCGGTCTTCCCACGCACGATTTACATGTTGAACTAATGTGTGGGTACCGTTCAGTCTTTTAGTCAGATTTTTACTGGTCCGCGCCCCGTAAACGTCAATGCCGTCCTGTCGCTGATGTTCGAGCAACCCGCCGACAATTTTTCTATGGGGACTTTGCTTCACACTGCTGTACACCGGCGACCGCCTTATTCAACGTAAGCCTTTGTTTGCTTGCGAAAATAGACTCTGCCTCTGTGATGCCCTCAACATCTGTCTTGGATGATTCAGATTTCCGAGAACCTTCGTAATCGACAGGCGAAGTCTTAGCTCACTAGCCCCTTGATTCAGAATTTGGCAGTTTACTCTCTGTACTCACTTTGATGTCGTTCTTGTGTAGATTGAGGCGAGCGCTTCCAGAAGCTCTTCGTCAGGCTTGGCGTGAATGCTAACCGGGCTAGTGTATATTCCGGGGTGTAACGCGGAATCGCGAGGTGATCGCGTCTAATTGCCGGGTAGGAGTAGGCAGTAGTGTGGTAGTACCCCCTTGCCGAACCTCGATAGGGGGAGGGAGGGGGAGCTGCTGGCAGTTGGTTCGTAATCTGTTCGTCGCCTTTAATTCATATTAAACACGAAATATCATACACGTATAAGATAACTGTAATCTATCTGTCCGGTTTTGTATAGACACAACATCGAACAAACCTCAGGTTTGGCTACCGTCAAATGAAATGATTTCAGCGTCTATTTACTATCCTGACGCCTATCAGTATCTTCGACCCATAAATCAAACAATACAATGTTTCGTGTTCAACTATTTACAAGAGAGCATCCGCGTAAGGGTTAAGACTAACCTACATAATTTGCACTTGTTCGACCCCAAAACAAGTGACGTTGGAAACGTTTCGTAACATTTTGACCAGAGTATGTACTTCTAACGTGGATGTCGACAGGGGCCTAGCGTGGCCGTTAAGGTGGCACTGCTGTAAATGATACGTCTCTGTTCTCTGGGGCTTCTAGAACATTCACTTCTGTGAAAAGCAGGGCTGAGTTAATGAGAAACGCAACGCCATCCCCTCATTAGTTTGAGTTACTAGTTTGCCCTCCTTAATACGTGGTATTTTTCATTGTAGAACAGTTCTGCTGATGAGACGTTTTTCGTCAACCATGTTTTAGTTATACATTCTACATATATATATGTTCATAATACATAGTGGTTATCCGGTAGGCTTTCGCGCCGCTTTTCACCACTGATCGTGAGTTTAAAATAATACATTTGATGCTAAAGTTTAATATTATGATAAAATAAATATATACTAAAATCCTGTATATGACCTGATAAGTAACCTTGGAGAGGCACCAGCTTGACATGCGATAAACTTATATTGTGTAAGAACACACACTTATCCGAAAGTAGGCTCAGATCTCCTATTACGCAGGGCAAGCGCAAAACGTAAAAGCTCGACCCAATAATTCAAAAGATCGATAAACTGAATAAACGAGGTCCCCAGGTTAAGCAAGACAAATCAAAGAACACGACCGTCAGATTGGGGCAAACGTAACATATCTCCTATATTTAGAAATAAACGCAACCACAATGGGGCAAGTTGAATGGGAGAACATACCAACTTGGGTTCCAAGAGGCAGAGTCGAAACTACCATACCGCACAGAAGAAGCTAGCTAGGAAAGCCAGAAAAATGGGAAAACTGGCGTATTATCTAAGATAGTTCGAAACCGGACAAAAGAACTTTAGGGCACTTGCAATAATAATAGAATGTCCGTTATAATACGAAAGGCTTGTTATCCTACATGTGTGACGTACCAGCCAGGGCTGCCAGACAAGCCCTTAAATGTTCGGTTTTCGTAGAAATAAGAAGAAACATTACAGACTTTGGGTGCAACGGCAGAGCCATGCTGAACCAATGGGTACACGCGGAAGCACATGCTCTGTTGGATTCACAGGACGCCATACACATAGAGTGTAACGGCGTAAGGAACAGGTGTGCCATGAAGAACGGGTCCTAAGGGGCGCCGAAAAACGATCAGCAGCATCTTATCATTGGATCTACTCCACTTGTTACCATTTTTTTTATTTAAAAGAGGGATCGCACTCAGTACGGCTAGATTATTTAATATTTCACTTGTTAATAGTCAAAATCAATATTAGACGAAATGTTATAATACTTGTTTTTCCGGAGCCCCGTGCCTATCTTTTCGACCGCTCGACGTTTTACAGGCACAAATAGAGAGCATATTTGCAAAATGTTCGACCATTTTAGGACGAAGTCTTCTCCAGACGCCCACGATACGCCCAAAACTGCATTGACGATTTTCACAATCAAATTCTGCTTTTTGTCTGATCTCCCTGGAAATCACGCTCTTTTGTCTGTGACGTTGACGGCTTCTTATATTGGGCACTACTTATGGGTCAATCTTCGAAAAGATTCGGCGAAATATAAACCGGTTGTGCATAAGCAATTTGTTCCCAATGCAAAACGCAACTATAAGAGAAGGAGAGCCTTCGATCAAGACACACCCTAAAGCCTTTATAAGCCTTTAAAAACATACATATTACGTATATGAATAAATGTATGTCCTTGTTGTAATCTTGAAGGTGTAACAAACTTGAAGCAATGAGTCGAGCTTTCTTACAAGCATTCGCGCCCTGACAAGGTAACACGTAATCATTGTATAATGATGACAGCGAGGGAGTAACAACAGGGAAACGAACAGTAAAAAATGCGTTATCTTTTTTCTGACAAAACGTTTTATTTCACATCACTCACGTAGGTTGTACCCTTTTGGGTTTTAGCTGCGTCGTCTCTTGTCCCACGCGCCACATCTTCCTTGCATCTTAAAAGAATATCTAATCCAGATTGCTGAAGAGCGACGTACGTTTTTGAATGCAAACCAAGAGGAGAAACAATTATGTTTCTTGCATATATCCCATGTACACCTAATAAGATGATCCCCGCCACGATTTCCCCAAATCTCAAATGAAGTAGGCTATTAATGTCTAATTTCTGATACACGGTAAACAGCACCTCACCCCTGCTCTATAAATTGGGATGTGTGCGAATGCAATTATTTGAGCCCTATTTCTGCAAAACACACGTGATCGCGCTATACAAGTTGGTAGATGTTTTTTTCAGGCCGCACAGGTATCGCGCGTATTTTCAGTGTGCAAATGTGATCCTTTCTATGAGCAACACCACATCAGAGAAAGCTAGAGTCAGGCAGAATAAAGGACTGCTCTCTTGCTGCTCTTGGTGATGCCTGCTGCATTTCGTGTCCTTCGTGTTCGTTTAGTTCAGACTGCTTGCTTTGCCGCCCTCGCTTTCAGAAGTTTCCGCCCCAAGACCAGAAAGGCATCAGGAGAGCGTGAAGCACGGAGCACGTTGTCGCTCGTCCGGCAAGAGCACAAGATTCTTCTAGATCTTGTTGAAAGCGGCAATATCCACAGACTGAACGTAGTCTTCAAAATCGGTCAGCTTCTCGGTGAGTTCATCGATTGACACCTTGTCATCCTCGACAACACATACGATCTGTAGCTTGTTGATGCCGTAGCCGACAGGCATCAGCTTCGAGGTGCCCCACATGAGACCGTCCATGACGACCGATCGCACAGCGGTTTCAAGAGCTTTCATGTCGGTCTCGTCATCCCATGGCTTGACATCAAGTACGATAGACGACTTTGCCACGATCGCGGGCTTCTTAGCTTTCTTCTCCGCGTAAGCCTTTAATCTGTGGGCAAAGCATATGTCATCTGTTAGCTACAGCAGCAACACCAAAAACAAACATTTAGCGACTTAAGGACGAAAAAACGCGCTCATGTTTGCTCAAAGGCGCAAGAAAATGTTATGGATATGGTATTGCTGTATTATGCCATTAAAGCATAAGCGTATGATGTCTGTGATGTGTCTGAAAATATGCTTTATCTGGAGACGCGGCACGTGGTAACTGTAGTCGTAAAACAGTTATCCATGTTCACATGATAGTCTAGCACGATGTCTATACCTACATATGATGTTTATGAATCTGCATACTACCTATCGTCTTGAAAGGAGGCCGCTTTGAACTCGAATCGTTTCAAATTTTTCAAGAAGGTTGTTTTTAAAACAATAGAAGGCCACATCCAGTGATCTACAGCCCGTCGGTATAAGACCTAATAATATTAGTGAATAGAACAAGCATAAATTGCTTTCTTTGTGACACACATGAGCGATAAATTTCCTATACCTCTCTTGGCGGACAGCGTCGGCTTCCTCATCATCGTCCGAACCGAACAGCTCGAGATCATCATCGTCGTCTTCATTGCTAGTCTTCTTGTCTGCGACCTTTGCCGAAGCCGCAGCGGTGGACTTCTGCGGCGCCGGAGGGGCAGTGGGTGTAGGACCCTTCTTCTGCGCCGGTCGGGCTGTAGGCGCAGGGCTCTTGCCTACGGACTTTAGCACGACGCCGCACGAATCTTCCAGAGTGGACATTCTTAGTTCAACTTTCTTCAACGCATCGACTAGATAGTTCACGGCTGCGAACACAAACAAACAACAACAACAACAACGACGACAGCAACAACAGCAACAAACAAACGCACAGACAAACATAATCACAATGTGAAAATGAGCAATAAGTGAGAGAGTTAGCCATAGTGAGAGGCGGCACGACAAAGGGTCCGAGAGCAACACTCAAGTAACATATCATGTCAAAGCAGTCAGTTCTTCAGCTTCAATAAAAATAGTACCTCCATCAAACTATATATATATATATATATATATTCTTCTTTTTCACCTTTTATTTCCAAACCTTTGTACCACATTCACAACGAGAACCTAAGCATGTGTATGCAGTTCTGTAAATAAACCATGTCTGAATTGAATATATATATATATATATATATATATATATATATACAATACAATACAAAGTCTCCTTTATTGAAAAAGGGGTGTTAAAATCACATGGTAGTCTTATATATATATATATATATATATATATATAATATATAATATATAACCACGGTGCGTGTCGATTACGTGACGAATCACTTACTTTTCTTCAACTCCTCGACCTGCTGTGTCGTGGCCATGTCGCCGCCCTGCAAATCGTAACGTAACACAGTTAGTACAGTGTTTAGGTGGCGTTCCAGGCGATCGCACCCGTTTAGCCTGCCGCCCAGACAAAGCTCCCAAGCACATCCGCAGACTGTATCTGTGTGTGTTAGTCCGCCCAGGGCAGCAGCCCCCTGATCTGCCATCTGACACAGTGCGTGAGGGCAAGGGATCATCTCCGGATCAAGACAGACGATTGCAGATCAAGGCGCCGCACGGACGTACAGCATTGCAACAGAGCTCCTGGAGGAGAGCAGGCTAACGGGGCCACCAATAGGCCATATCGAATTTCGACCAAACAGCAAGACGTACTACAAAGGTGGAGCATGCTAGTAGAACAAAAAAAAACTGGCTTTAGCAGAGTTCTTGACACATGGACGATGACGACAAACAAACAAGCACTAAGTGTGAAAAACAAAGGAACAACATAAACAAAAGAAAGAAATCATAACGACCCACAACTGTGAGCCGTTGCGCAACCGCTGAGAGTAGCAAGAGCTGTTGACGTCGATAGCATGATTTTACCGGAGCATCACTACCCATTCTATCGACTATTAATTAGGTCAATGTAACCCCGTTTCGTCGTGTATCAGTGAACAGTCAATACCGACACAGAACGTAACGGCACAAACAGTCAAACACAACACGCAACACCAATGAGAAAAAAGACCATCGAGTGCCATCATACTCGTCAGATAAAGGAAATAGGTGTGCACATATTTTTATAAACGTTAATCAGTGTGTCTGTATGTGTGTCTGTATGCGTACCAATCTGTAATGAGGCGAGTTTGTAACGCATATTGATTGGGTCGGTGACATGCAGAAAGACAATAAATAGCGCATTCCCACACAGCTGATTAAACAAGCCACAAACGAGACGGGTGTGCCAGTTGACCATAGATAGAGCACATGTCAGTGTGACAGCGACTTCTCGGGTGAAACGAAAATGAACAAAAATCAATTAGCGCGCAACTGAAACGTGCAGCAACGAAATAGGCTGTAATCGAATCAATTTAAGACGAGTCGAGATTCGCTGAGCAGCCCAAATTCGCAGCGCGGGTCGAAGCTGGCGGTGGAAGAGGTGACAGTCCAAGAGGTTGGCGGTGTTCAGCAGGCTTTTAAGCTGCACAAGGCGATTTTGCAGGCGAGAGAAACGAGCTTTTGCTGTATGTTCAGACGGGCAATCGTAACATAGTCGTTACTTCCCGCGGTGCCGAGGGTCATCTCTTCAAGACGGGAACGAACAAAAGAGAAAACCAAAAATATAGATAGCCGAATTGCCAATCATTTCACGAGGAAAAACCTAAGACACACCTGGAAACAAAACGCTGAAAATAACCAAAGTGCAGCCGCAGTGTCGAACACTCAGCTGCTGAAAAGCAGCAATTTGAATGAATCTGATCTGGCTCCGAATCATGACGAGATAATTATTTTCGGGTCGGAAGCAATTGGACATGACAGCGCATGCCAGAAGAAAGAATATGAAAAACAAGCCACTACTCTATGGGTGAAGCCTTTGCTCTGGCATTCTGTAATTGAAGAACACCGTAATTAAGATGAGAAAAGTGTGCCAGCCAGCGATGAGCCTCCCTTTTTCTTTAACGAAGCCAAACGGCAAATGAAATAGTAAAGCCTTAACCAAACCCAATTGAATAACTCTGGTATGACAGGCGAATACACGAATATCGAACGAGCTTCACGCAAACACTGAGACAATTGACAGCTCGACGGGCGGTAGCAACACAACTACTTCTTAACGAAATTGCAAATGACGTTCATCTTTGAATCTCCATAATAGACCGAAATCGAAACATCGAAAACGAAACAGATCTATGCGTGGCAACGAACGATGGCTAGGTGATGGATACCCAAGTGGGCCAAAATTAGCGATCTTTGATGCCGCCGCCTTAAAACATAACCTTCATCAGTATCAATGTCTCGTCGCCAAGTCATCCACGATGGCCAAACAAAATCCAACTGTGTGAAGGATCGAACGAACCAACAAACGACCAACCAAACCAAACAACAGATGGGCGGCGAGTGCGTCTATAAATACGCTGCGCTGTGCGTGCAACGGCGTGCATCATTGTTGTTTTTTGTTGTTGCTGTTCTTATTGTTGGATACAGCAATCAAGGAGCACAAATTATAAACGAAACGGAACAAGGAACGGAAGAGAGAGAGAGAGAGAGATATGAGCAGAATGTGCAGGAGCAGAAAGAAGAGAACGCGAAGAGCAAGAGAGGAATCGAGACAAACCGTCTCCTTGCTATCCTTCCTTTCTCTTGTCCTCTTTGTTCCCACTCGCCCCTCTCTCTCTCTCTCTGTATCCCTATCGCATGCACTCTCTCTCTCTCTCTCTAGCTCGGTCTCTCTGTCTCTCTCTTCGTTTGTTTCCAGGCGCTTGTTTTCGTTCGTCATCGTCCTACCCCTTGGGTCTGAGGCGGCAGGCTGACATGAGAGGACACGGACAGCCTTCCAGGTGACACCGACTGACAGCACGAGCTGGCCCGCGCCGACTTCGAACGCTTGCGTCGGCTTCGATTGCGATTGCGGCGCTTCTTCTTGGCGTTCGTCGGCAACGGCTGTGGGGTAGCGGTGGCGGTCGAGGTCGCAGACGACCCCCCGGCCGCCGTCGCCGCCGAACTGCCCACTACTTGACGTGCCGCGGACCCCGTGCGCGGTTTCTGCTGCTGCTGTGAGCTGGTGGAAGAAGCGTTCAGCTGTTTGCCACTGCCACCGCTGCTGCCGCCGCCGCCGCCGATGACAGCGGCCGCAGCTGCAGCTGCCGCAGCAATTGTCGCTGAGGCAGCTGCAGCAGCTGATCCGGCCGCGTCTGACGCCGTGGTCTGGCTCGTGGCACCTGCCAAAGAAGTACCATGGCCACCGCCACCTCCAGTAGCACCTCGACACGACTTCGACGGAAGCTTAGACGATGATGGTGATGATGCATGAACATTAGCAGCAGCAGCAGCAGCAGCTGTCATATTGTTATGATGATGATGATTATACGGTGTAGCAGAAGTAGAGGTGGAAGTAGTAGTTGTCAAACAAGGGTCGGGAAACGTAGTTTTGCCAGTAGTAGCAGTGGTGGTGGTGTTGTTGTTGTTGACAGAATAGGAAAAGGGAGAGGAGGAGGAGCTGGCAGATTCGTTACTCACTGCGAGCGTTTCTTTTATCTGCTGTCGGGTGGCGGCGATCTGTGCGGATAGCGACGAACCGATTGGACCGGAAGAGGTCTCTTGTCTTGTCGTTGCAGCACTGGAAGCACTGCCGGTCGTTGTAGCTGTGCTGGCCAGACGCGAAGCAGACGACGTGGTATTGGGCACCGGGGTGGCCTGCCAAATCACAGTGACAACAACAACGACAACAACAACAACACACCAAACAAGCAGCAAAGCTCACTCACACCTGTGTTCCCCTAATGCACCAGCCAACAACAAATAACGCGGACAGCACCAATGACAATAGTAACACGAGTAACACGCCAACAATATAAGTTAAAACAATAAAAACAACAACAACAAAAACAATCGAGTGGACAAACTCGAGAAAACATGGTAGTCTGGACCCGACCCAACAATGCCACAATCGCGTTAGAACAATATTACCCATGCCTAAAGTACGCGTATATATATATATATATATATATATATATATATATATTTGCTTTATAAACTTTCATATGTCAAAAATCTCACCCCGTTACTAGCTATGAAAAATCAGTACTGGCCCATATAGGCCTCTGAGGTTCTCGGTATACAATACACGGTCGTAGACTACAACCGTTCCCAAGCACTAATGTCTATTTGTTCGAAGTTGAATATCTAACGCCATATGCAGGCGCCATTTTTCTAACCAAAATTAATCCAAATATATATATATATATATATATATATATATAAATATATATAATAAGAGTCCACCGGAGCGACTTTTCATAAGATTTTTGAGTCCAAGTTATTGAATTTTGAATTTGGGGTCCAATTTAAATTCGCACTCGACGTTACGCGAGTGAGACATCTTCGTTACGAGCTTGCCGGCGTGCGCAAAGCGTCTTCAAGTGGTTTAGCAGAAACCAAAGCATGGCAGACCAATAGCGCCGGTAATAGCCGCCTTTGAGAGCATAGATCAGTTTGGGTATTTTTTATCTGCTAGAAAATTATGTAATAATGAATAGACCACTTAGCAAATCGCTTTTTGTCGGTGCTAACAAAGAAAATAGTATGTACTTATAAATATATACACATGTTATATGTTATGTGAGCGCATATGTGTGTATCACATAATCATACGTATATATTCATAGGTAGCCCCGCGACTTCTCAGACAGTGAACTGTACAGCGCCTGTTAAGTCACAGCCTTTCCAAAAGGTTAGCCAAAAAGTTTTGATAAGCTGGAAAAAAATCGAACGTATACTCGAACGCATAATATATACAAAATGTATGCTACCTGCGTTAAGAAAAATCTTAAATCTCGTTATTTTGCCTGTAAATAAAGAGCCCGTTGAGGTCAAATTACGCCTAAACAGAAGTCAAAAGTTGCCTACATGCCCTCGGCCCGAGTGTGTATTTTCGTGTATTTGATATACAGTGCACACATAAAATATATATCCGTATACGTCCGTTATAAGTAAGGACTCTTTATTGCGTTACGGACGAGCGAATACAAATACATTTAGTAACGCTGAGTTATATATATATATATAACTTTGGCCAATTGCGCAAACGTTGAATTCGATCATTCGTACAAACGCATGATCGTCCATAGGTCAACGATCTCAGCCACACTGTATACGCCGTACATAACATCGAACAACAATTCTTCGATAACAATACTGTTGCAAGAAACAGAAAGGGAACAATAGAGAGAGAGGGAGAGAGAGAGAGGGAGGGAGAGAGAGAGAGAGAATGAGAAGTAAAAAACAACAAATGACACTCATTCATAATGGCATAGATTTCTTGTCACTGATGTTGTTGTATAGCAGTTGGGAGTTTTCCTAAGTTCGTTTTCGCCTGCAGAACCGCATAATCAATTACAAAGAGCACAGCTGCGTCATAAACACTCAATAATAATGTTTCGTAAGCTATTGCTGACATTCAGAAAACAAATTTGTGACACGCCTCTGTAACCTCACCTACCTTTTACGACGGATGTCTATGCGTTCAAACGTCTTTCTCTGTATTTCTCTGTTCCTCTGCTCTACAGCAGCGAAACGACACACGCACGAATCCAAACACCACACTACGTTATGATACGCTATGTAACGTACAACTTCTCTCAATCGTATAGCGCACGATAACAGATTCCTGATCGTCAGTCGGCAAGCAAAAGAGGATTGACACTCGGCTGAAACTCGTAACGGCTGGCTAGCTCGACACGACACCAACGTTCGAACGACAACAATAACACCGAATATAGCACAGCAACAACATCAACAACGGCAACAAAATCAAGAGCAATAACAACAACAAACTCAACACCAGCAACAACAAACTCAACACCAGCAACGACAAACTCAACAACGACGACGACAACAACACAACAACACTCGTCAAAACTCAATAGCTGCTAGACAGATAGAGACAATCAGTCGAGGAGAAAGAAGGGAACGTCGTCAGCGGATGAACGCCATTCAGACAGTCAACCAACCAACCAACCAAGAAGCAGCCGTCATAGTGTCCTGACACAACGTCATCGTCTTCAACGTCATCGCATCGTCGCGTCAATTCATTCGCGTCATCGTGGTCGTGGTCGTGGTCGTGGTGGTGGTGGTGGTGGAAACAATCACATCCACATCCACACAGAGACACGCCGGCATTGCCGCCGCTAGCCGCAGCATTCAGACACCCACCACCATACACATACAAATAGGGGCAAGGGCGATTGATGGTGAGCGCGAAAGACTTGGTGGTGCGTTTGCGTTGGAATTGTGTTCGCTAGGGCGTTCGCCAGCCGCCCGGCCGCCCGCGGCTTGCCCGTCTATTTATCTAGTCTATTATCTAGTCCATTCGCTAGCTGATATCATGCAGTAAGCGGATAGATAGATAGATAGATAGATAGATAGTTAAATAGACATATATAGGCAAATAGTTCGATAGAGAAATAGACGGATAGACAGATAGTTGTTCGATTGAGAGATAGATGGACAGATGGTAAGCCGGTTGCTGCCGGTTGTTGCAACAGCGCCAGAGGCAGAGGCAGCAGCGCAGCCACACTACTCTATCACCAAAAGCAGCAGGTTTCTCCACCACCACCACCAACCACCACCAACCACCACGTGGCCGATGATCGGTTTTCGACTGAGTAGTTAGTGCCTGCTGGCTGGTTGGGTGGCCAAATGGCTGGATGGCCGGCTATGGACCAGTGTCGGGGCTGCAGCGCCGATGCTGACGCTGGCACGCCGATATGCTGCTGCTCTTGTTGTATTTGTGGCGGCTTTTGTTGCTAATGTTGTTGTTGTTGTTACTACTAGCGTTGCTACTGCTGTTCTTGTTGTACTTGTAGCGGTTTTTGTTGTTGTTGTTGTTGTTACTTTTATTGTTACTGTTACTGTTGTTATCGTAGCGGCATTTGTTGTTTGTGCTGCTCTTTTGTTACTGTTGTTGTTGGTAGTCGTGATGTTGTTGTTGTTGTTGTTGTTGTCGTCGTTGTTGGCATTTGTGCTTGATTGATTGCCGCTGCTAATAGAAGGATTGACCGCTGCTGCTGCAGCTGCTGTTGTTGTTGTTGCTGGTGACATGTATCAAGTCTGTCTAGATTCAATGTATATGCAACATATGTTCCGTTCTTATGGGCATCAGCTGTCGAGACTAAACGTTATGTCTCGACATGGACAACGACGTTCGATCCACCGACAATTGGACTCGATAATCTCTCTCTAATAACAACAACGCCCTCTCTCTCTCTATTACGGTGACCGTAGCACCAAGAAGCACAACGAAAGCAGCTGCAGCAGCAGCAACTACAAAAACAACAACAAAAATAACAATACCAATTTAATCACAACACCCTTTACGATCTCCCGTTGTTGCGTGGATATGAATTGTAATTGGCGATTTTCAGCTGTTTCGCAATTGATTGCCCCCACCTTCCATCACTATAGTGTCTGCTCTATTCTACTCAGCTCCACTTTGCTCTATACTAGGCTAGGTTACACTGCTATTACTCTCTACAAACTCTTTCTCTGTTTTCTATCTATCTGTCTGGCTGGCCGATTGACCGTTTGTGTGCAGAGTAGGTTGGAACAGTGAAGTTTCTCTACTAAATCTACTACGTTGGGTAAACACACTTATACAGCCCGGGTGTTAATAAAATAACATCTCTAAATCAACTACTTTCTCTACTAAATCTAAACGATGACTTGTCGACGAAACGGAGTGGTAGCTGAAGACGACCCGAGCGGCGATTTCGGCGCTACGAGTTGCGAGTGCGATCCCGGCGCAATACGTCCGTTTTCAAAGAGATATTTTTGAAGATTTGCCGAGTTAGATGTACTATAGCACATTTGAGCGCTATGACAAAGAAACACACACAAATATATATATATATATATATATATATATATATATACGGACGTCGGGTCGGCGTCCAAATCCGAAATATCTGCCAAAAGGCAGAGCGACAACAACTCGCCGGTAGCAATGGTGAGTTGGCGCACTCAAATATATCTCCTTTCGGCTCTGGGTGGTGGAGACACACCCATAAAAGGCAATAGGCGAACTTGTTGTTATTGTTGTTGAGATTGTTGATGTTTTGTTGTTGTTATGGTCGTCTTCGTCGCCGGGGAAAAGAGATGGAGACCAGCCCCAGGAGTGCGTTGACTGTTGGGGACTTAGGAACGAGAGGTTGGGGTGCGTCGCTTACATCGGGCTTTAAGTCGATGGGAAGCGTCGTCCTCAACCCCTATGTGCGATGACTCACCGGTGCTCGGTGGGCTATCTGCCCCTAGTTTTCTCCCGCTCTATGACTTAGGGCAGATTCGGTGGAGGGCAGACGCAAAAAACTCTCAAAGACCCCCATTCGTTTCAGTGGACCAACTAACCTCACGTCCTCCCTCTATCTCTACATCTCTATGTCTCTCTTCCTCTTTTTCGCTTCCTCCCACCTCTAGTTTGGACACTCTGTCGATACCATATTTAGGGGCGATGCCATTCATAGAGACGTAACAGCACAAAAGTAAACTCTGTTATTATCATCATCACTCCGAGACCAATCAACAGCGTTGCAATCAATCACCATGGAGGCACATTCGATAGCGCGCGCATCACCCAAATACGACGATCATCACCCTATCATCACAGTTAGATGATGCACAAACTCGCATAAAGAATATTGGCGCCGAGGATTGTTTTCTGTTGCTCCCAGATATCTGCGTGAGAGACGAAGGAGGCAAATATGCGTGTAGAAGAAACACGAATGACGATTGGTGGCTAATTCATTAGGGACCATCACCCATGAAACCACCCCACCCAATCGTGAAGCGTCTAGCCTCCCTGTATAGAGTGTTCTCGGGTGTATTTATGGGGGGGAGAGAGAGAGATAAGAGGGTGTCTAAGTAGCATAGTGGGGTTCCATCTACTTACTAAGTTGTACTTGGTGAGATGGTGAGACCCCACCATCGAATCGACTGGCCTTGCTTGCGTTCCCCGTTCTCCGTCAGTCAACCTAAACTCGGCGTCTAGGGGGTGCTCTATCTAGGGTACCCTGAGGCAATCCCGTAGATGGATCCTCCTCGTCATCATTGATTGACTGATTGATTGATTGATGAGATGACACAGACTGACTACTGCACGACTACTCCTACTACTACTACTGTTCCACCTACCTCAATATCAATGCCGTAGCGCGTCTTCTGCAGCCATAGATAGTAGCGGGTTTCGGCCTCCTCGTACCTAGACTTCTCGAACCAGATGGTGCTGGTGCCGTCAAGCATGGTGACTGGTGGGGCTGGTAGCGGCTTCGCTTGCGTACGGCACGCACTTACACACCACAACTCGAACTTCCAGTTGCCAGCAGAACTTCCGAGCTGAGGTGTGCTTCGATTCGGAGGTCAGGTGGCCAGATGGTTCGTCGTTGTTGTTGTCGTTGTTGTTGCTGTTGTTGTGCGATCGACTTGGAGCTGTTTTTTGCCGCACAGCAGCGAGATAAAAGTGTCGAAAGTTGACTAGGAATGCCCTCGGAGATGTGTCGGAGAGAGGTCGTCGCTCGTGTTGTCCTGCTTCGGATGCTTGCTTGAGCGATATAGATGCTTGGTTGGCGATGGTTACTGCGATCTGGCGCTTTGCTTGCCTGCTTACTGGCGGCAGCGGTAGAGAAGATCGCGGTCGGTCGTGCGGGTTGGTCTGCTTTTCGTGGTAAACGCAGAGACCCGCAGCTGCTGCAGCAGAAGCAACGGTAGCAGCGGCGGAGGAGACGGCGTTGTCGTGGTGGTGATGGTGGTGGCTGTAGCGGCGCGTGGTGCGTGAATATCTCTCTCTTTTATTGTTGTCGTGTTGTCGTGTTGTTGTTGTTGTTGTTGAAACGACGTTGATGGTCGGGATGGTGAGTTGATGAGTTGAGATGATGAAGATGAGAGGACGACTGTGATGATCAACGCACCGTAGCAGTAGCTACAGCGATGTCGTCGTCGTTGTCGTGGTCCACAACGTCGTTCGTCGACACAATACGACGGCTAACCTGATGGTGATGGTGATGGTAATATTGATGCTGATGGTGCCTGGCAGAGAAGCGGCGGTGTTTTTCTTCTAATAACAGGTAAGCCGGCTGCAGCGACGACGACGACAACGACGACGACGCGACTCTACGACAACGACAAAAGACCACCACCACACGACCGCTGCTCGACTTTACGTCCTGCGGAAGAGTCGAATGAGAAACATCTACTTACTTCTTCACCACCACCATCACCACCCCCTGCTGCTGCTGCTGTTGCTGCCGCTGCTGCTGCTGCTAACACAACGACCCCCTCTCTCTTGGTTGGTCGGCCTGTATGTGTAGGGACAGAACGGGACGGAGGGAAAGGAAGGCGTCAACTGGCGAAAGGCGGCTCTCCAATGGGCGCCACTGGGTGGCCTACACAAACGTACAGCGGCGGCAGCGGCAGTAGCAGCAGCAGCAGCGCTGGGTAGAAGGCTGCTAGCCAAGAACCAGCCAGGGACTCGAAAAAAACGCTCTGGCGACAAAAAGTTTGCGCCGACAGTCGCCAGAGGGGCGCGCCTGGGTCGCGCGGGGCATTTAAAATCGCCGCGAGAGAAAAAAGCGCGACAAGAAAGCATAGAGACATAGACACAAAGTTTCTTTCATTGTGCCACCGACACCGGTAGCACCATCACCGAGTTTTGCAATCTAATACAACGAAATTGGCAGACTGCAGTTGATTGATGAGTAACGAAGCTGCGCACTGTTTTGAATTGGACTGTTCGGTGTAATTTCACGGAACTACGACACGAATGGCAAAACAGCTTCTTGCCTAATACACGCTGCACACTTTTGGATTGATACATAGAGAGATAGATTGATGTATATATATATATATATATATATATATATATATATATATATATATATATATATAGATTTATTCATCGTAGGAACGGAGCGGAGACTGGTGAGCGCGCGGTCATCAAGAAAGACCATCACGACAGACCATCAAGAGACAGACCATCGAGTGTCGCCATCGACCGGTGAAAATTCAAGATGGCGCCATCCGTGACAGCTGTCAGATACTGTTTGTTCTCAAATGGTTCAAATTGTGAGGCGACCACGAACAAGTTACAAAACTGCGCAACTTACAACCACAACAACAATGAACCTCGCTGCACGAAGAGCCAGACTTTTAGCCGATTAAATCTAAGTACTAAAATTGATGAAACGCGATCGAGCGTTCAATGTCTATGGAGGAGAATGCTGAAATGAGAATAAAAAGATGCAGTTAGTCGTCACTAAAGATGTCGTAAAAGCCCTTCGGATTTAATCGGCTTTATTCAGCTCTTTGTCGTGGTACGTGCCTACGATACGTGACGTTTCATGGTGTACATATGCGTATATATTCTATGTATAACGTCATAACGCTTATAGCAAGCAACTCAACGCAAGGGAGGGTTGTCAGGCAAAAATGACGAACGTGTCGGCTTAGCTTATTCTATTGCTATTCTTATTATCTAAACGATGACTCTCTCCGCTTAACAATCTTTTGTCGACACTGTGTCTCCATCATCTTTGAGATTCCTGGGATTTTATCCGGAGTCAGTGTCGCACCCCACCGTGGCGTCTCCTCCAAAGAACCATTGCCTTCAGCCAGAGACCACCACGACTACTCACAAGAGGTTGCGTTTTGGTCCCCCCGCCCCTGAAAAATTCACCTGCAAGACCCTGTTTTATCGACTGAAAAGTAATGGCCACTGCTTTTGGGATTGCACAAAAGCACATCATTCGAAACTTCTGCATCGAAATTAGATGATTTTATTGCGTTTTCTGCTTACTCGTGACGAATTTGCATATATATATATATATATATATATATATATATAAGGTGTTTGCAATAAATTCAACGGGAACTTATTTTGCTGTACTTCGTTAATATATTTTGCCAACAAAAGATGTATTTGGTTTAGTATATATATATATATATATATTATATATATATATATATATATAATATATATATATATATATGAGGATATATATATATACGATTAGGTTTCAATATTTACTTCATTTATTAAAATCACCTTTGTTAGATACATAGTCAATGGTCAAATAGAATAAAAAAACAATATCACTGCGAGAGGCTCCTTAAAGAGATTACACGTGGGCAGATTGCCCCGTGATACTTGGTGCAAAAGACCCCGCACCGAGTACATACATCATGATGGAGGAGGGTCGTGGAAGCCGGAAGGTTCAAATATTGATCATGGTTTTCAAGCAATATAAGTGACACCTGGTTAATAGCTAAGGACACCTAAACTGCTGCGGCTATAGAGCTCGGGGCCTGCCAATGTGTACATAACACCCTGCTTGCGACTCCATACAATTAGCTCTTTCAGTAGTACATCTATGCGCCTTTACTTCTCGCCTACAGATGGAAAGCCGGCGGTCCTCGACGGCGACGACCGCTCCAGCCGGCGATGAGTTCCTTCGAAGCATGGCCCAGATTCGAGACAAACTTCGCAAGAGGTTCTCAGAAAGCCGCTCTATCTCGAAGCGGCACATAGTTATGAGGTTGGTACGTCACGCTACACTAACTTCATTGTTGCCACACTTATTTGCTTCTGTTTTATTCATTAGCGGACCCACATGTATATGAATATGTATAGGCCAGTTAGTAAGTCATACATAGGGTAGTAAATAATATTAAAACACCAAAAAAATACACATTTTATTTCTCGGCGTAGTCTCCTTGGCGCTCGGCCCACTTAGGGCGGTGGTACTCTAGTTGTGTATTTTATCGAAAAAGTAGGAGTTCCCAAGACAATATTTCCTTACTTACCTGATCGACTCTGTCATTAATATATATATATATATATATATATATATAATATATATATAGTCCAAGTCACAGTCAATCTCAATTTCAGTGTCTCAATTTTCAAAACTAGCTTAGTTTAGTTAACTTAAACGTAAGGCGCTTGGCTATAAAAATCCCACACGATATGCTAGGCTATACAAATCACAGTAGTGAGCAAGCTGTTGAACTGCTCTCCCTTATGGAACCCATACCAAAGAATGTTTGCCTGCAAAAGCACTTGAAAGAAAACTCTACCTGAGCGCCTCTACAGGCATGTTTCCCCACTCAGAGACCTTTTAGTGAATCAGTACGTTCATACCTTGTCGCAGATTTTCGACGTTCTGATATTGCCAAACACCTACAACGAAATGATCCACCATCACTGTTTCACGAACTCTAGAACGTATACCAACATAGTTACTACCTCAGTCCTACAGCTATCTCGATCCACCCCGTTTGTTTGCAATAAAGATATTTGTATTCAACTCTGTATAGTAAGTGGAGCCGGCTGATCGATTTGGATGGGCGTTGCCTTGGTGCCTTTTAGGTGTTGGCTGCCCGTGAACAGCACCTTGAGTTTCCAGAAGGCGCCGCGATGGCTTGGAATGCTGCTGGCGATGTCTATGCTGATATTCGCGCTTGGGTTCGGCCGCCGAGAATTACACCAAGGCAGCTAGGTGATTCTTATATATATATATATATATACATTGTGCTTTGATAGTCACTCATTGTGTTCTGACCGTGGCAGATTTTTCTCTTTTCGTGTTTGCTTTCAAATATTGGCTGGAGAAAGAGAGTGATTAAGCTTTATGTTAATTCTTATGCTTTCATATGCATGGCATAGATAACGTTTCACTTTTACACGTTTCGTAGTCACTACTAGATTAGTGTAAGCGTTGTCAGGAAAAGGCTTTTCGTTTTTAAGGAACACTCATCTAAGATGTTTTTACAGGACCTATATGAGGGAAGAATTGGAGCTCAAGAAGATGTGTACGCCCTCTATCGAGGATAACCTCATCAACGCTCTCGAATGCTATCACCGAGCTATTGCTGTCTACGAAAATTTCCGAAGTCAACAAAGGTTTGTCGCAATTGTTGATATTGTCCTGCAACTATTGACACAATAGCATAGCGGTTATCATTCCAGTACTGTCTGCTCCTTTCGCAAACGGCTCCACGAATATACAAGCCGGTAGGTACAAACAAATGCGCCCTATTCTGCATAGATTTCTCTGCATAGACACGTATTGCGCATGCGTCGTCCAAAAACTCATGGGGACATT
>QVRM01005821.1:32500-39759 GCA_003439945.1 Dermanyssus gallinae | reverse complement strand
TTCCTAGTGGAAATTCTGATTTGGCAGATCAAAATTTGACCGCTGGCAGATTGATCTTTCACGGCTATGATATGAACAAAATAATTTCTCCTAGATTGTCATACACATTTGACGATTGGCGAGATGGCTCAAAACTATAAAAAACGTGCCAACCGAGTACAGGTGCCGTATAGCTCACCGAAAATAACCCGATAAACGGCCTACACGCGTGTACCCTTCTTTTCAAAAAAAAGAAACAAGAACATTATTTTCTTTGAATTGCGGAGATGAATTGTTGACGACAAAGAAATAGCTCACTTGTGGGATCAGAGAGGGCGTGGTGCGCTAGGAGCATCTGCCGAATAAGGAAACGATTACCAATAACTGCATTGGCTCCTACGTGACAGTTTCGTAGGCTATCATTTAATACGACGCATGAGATAGAATGGGCGTCACCGCGTGCGTCGAGATCCGAAAATGTAAACAGTTGTGAGTAAAATAAAGCAGAAAATAAAAATCATTCGATCTTGTACGACACAATGCAGATCTAAAGCATGGGTTACGCATTGTTAGAACATAGCGCAATAATACTTTTGATAGCAATAATAATTGGTAGTTAGTAGGAGTAGTTTACGCTAGTATGTTTTTTATGGTTACGATGAAAGTCTGTTGTCTTTAATTATCTATCAAATTCTTAAATGCCGCTGTTTTTTAGAACTCACTGCGTTTCTAAAAATAAGTGCTTGATGATAATATATAAGATATTTTGTCCTAAAACTGAGGAATTTGTTCCCAGTGTTTAAATCTATATACATTCAAGATTAGACCCTGCGTTACTATATCACACTTAATTGCTGTTAAGTTAATTTTACACGCCTGTTTTATTGGTTTCACTTGGGGAAGAAAAAATGTCTATGTTGATAAAAACTACTGAGGTTAGAAAAACATGCAGCGATAACAGATTATTTGGGTGATGACTGCGTACACAATAATCAAAAACGCTAAAAATACTATTGTAGAAAGACGATCTAGTAGCCAGGAATTTGCTTAAAAGCTGTACACGCTACAGTTCGCTGAAGTGCCAGTTATTGCTAGATCTTTTTGCCTATATTTGTCCGATTCGCCATCAATGCTCTATCTTACCTGCATTTCTTTCTCATCTTAGATGGGTGGTCGTCGTTTCTCGGCCATTGAAGATTAACCGTCGGGGTAATAATAATAATAATGGTGTGCTTTGCTTCGAGAGTGGCCGCTTTTAGATCAAGGTCCCAGAAATTGTGTTTTTTTTTCGTAGACAAACCGTGCTGTGACCGCGCCAAGAAAGTTCCTCCACGAGCTCTACGCTCTACCTCTTTGACGCCATTGTATCGACAAGAAACGTAAAGTGAACTAACGTGAAATTACTTCTTCACAGCCTGATATAGGCCATAGTGAACGCGCCTTCGAAAGGCGAATGATTGAAACGTGTTCTAGGGATGACGTGGTGGAGCCGTTCACCTGCTCTACTAATTACTCACCGCCGCCGCAGGCTGGATCGTTAACGAATGTCTGCTTGCAGGTAAATGACTTTTGCCCAGGGGCGCAGCATAGATCGGTAGAATTTAATGTTTTGCCTATTCCGCTTAATCAGCCCCCGGTTTCATACGAACAAAACAAGCGTCCAGTGTAGCCCCTAGCCCGCCCGAGTAGCGCGAATGCTGATCACCCACATCGGTCATCCTATTCTGCTTCTCATCCCTACCTCTACTGTGCCAGCAGACGACTCGGCGAGAAGGACAGCCGCCGGCGCTAAGAGTCACACGGCGAGAACATTCACAAAAGAAGAACGTCAAACAATGGCCACAAAATAACACCAGCGCAAAGAAACTAAAGCACATGCTGGAGATGGCCACGGAGAATGACCCGGTAGGTAAAAAGACAAAGCAAGGGCCGTCTAAGACGTCTGACGGCTCATCCCATGAAGCCAGAGTGTGTGGGTGACGTGTGGAGCCAACGGAGTCCAAACGCACCTAAATAAGGCCCCGCGAAAATATAGCATAGCTACTACTCAGCAATATAACTACACAGGGCTCACGGCTCAAGCTGCTCTTGCAAGGGGCCCAATGGAATTCATCTTTGACTGAATCAAGATCAGTCGGAGGCGCTACGATCTCTCAGTAATCTGAGGTTAGCAGCAAGCCTTAGCACATGTCTCCTGGGAGTTAATGTGCGTGTCACGGCACGTCAAGGGAAAATGGCGATGACCCCCTCAAGAATTAGGACCAGAATTCAATAGCTGAAATTCTAGCTAAAGTATGTGGTGGAGTGAGTGTAGTTCAGAATCACCGGGATTAGTCGTTTGTTCACCGACAAAGAACTTCTGGGCGGCCAAAAATATCCGTGAGGGTCATTAACAAAGTGAAACGAGCAGGATATGTCATCGGCGCACGTAATGAAAGCCTAGAGAACTCGACTAAAGTAAGAGTGCGATTTGACACTATGCTGGTATCGGAAATGCGCACTGCCGGTAAGCTTTTTAGGCTACTTTATATTCCAGGGTCTCCACTACAATGCGTTCAGTGCCATACATAGGGTCTCGCAAGTCTACTGAGTGTTACAGAAAAATGACCCCACTTACAGAACGTGCGGGCCCCTGGAAGTCAGAGGTCCCGCAGATGAATAATCGAACGCTTATGCTGTTTCGCTACATAACTCGCCACAATCTAGGGGGCCAGGCAGGTTGCACAAATAAGTACGGTGTACGGTGCTTTGCTATCCTCCCTCCACCTATTGCGCTAAAGAGCCTGTCTGGTGCAACCAAAAAAGGCGAGTATCCAAGAAACGCCTCCAAACTGACGGAGAAAATCGGCTAAGAAACTGAAAAAAAAGTTCTCATATTGCGTCACGTACAAGTCGTCGAAATCCTGAAATAATTAAAGAAAGTTAAACACTTACATGCGGCGTGGTTGAGTAAACTCCAAGTCATCAAACATGTTCTATTTTATCTCAAATTCAAATGCCATCGGCTTTACGGAATCGGCCCTAGTCAGACGGCAATGATGAGGCATGACTCGCAGCCGGACTTGTGGTCTAGGGAAAGCTTCTAATGTACTTCCTAAAATAAACTGGAACTCTTGTACTAGAAACTGCTTGCGAAAATTCTTCCATTCTCGCAATGAAATTACCATAGTTTGCTTCCGATTACTAAATATTATCGACGCAGCCCAGCCGGGGTAGTCGCGGGTGGACATCGACCTAGGTGGTCTACCAGAGACAAGAGGCTTCCCTGATTGTCGGCTTGCGAGGCATCACACACTACGGAGACCTCATTACAGCTTCTATCTCGTTATCCATTGGATATAAATATCTCGTCTGAAACACAAAGCAGGACGACGTAAGGGATCCAAAGTGAGCAAGATTCTTATCCCTTAGACAAAGAGAGCTGAGTCCATAATATATCTTTGTTAAATTCCGGCCGCCAATTTGATTCCTTTCCCGTTGGCAAACAGGCGTAATAAATTGCGGTAAGCGAGGTCTACGTATCGTTACAGGTAAGCACAGTTTGATGAGAGCAATGTGCATTGGCGTGTGGGAACCAGGGAAGGCGCGTGTCTCGTTTAACGCAGTTTCCATTTCACCGCATTCGCCGACAACTAATTGATGAGGGCTCAGAGCTGTATCAACCACGTGTATTTTCCACTACGCGACAGTTCCCTCTAGATAGTCTATGCTGCCAACTTTGCAAATCGTGGAGAAGAATGTCATGGGTCCTACAACGTCGTTTCTTGTCTTGAGGGCAAATAGGAATTCTCTGAAGGCACAATTGGCATTTTTAGATACAAAACATGTACGTTAGCTGTTTACCTTTTTTTGTGACAAATAAGGTGGAAAGTCATACATAAGCAAACTCAGGAAAAACTGTTTGTGACTTACTTACCTAAGATGCAGCATCGGGACTACGCGACGACTGCCGTGGTTGGTTAAAAATAGTTTTGAAATGCTGAACAGTTTGGAAGTACCTCCTAACAGCGGCATGGCATAATGCAAAATTTTCCTAGTGGCATATAATAATGGTAATAATGATCATCTGCTACTTGTCAACATAGGTGGGTACTTGCGTTGTGAGCTTGGCAAAAGTGATTTTTAGCTCGAACGGGACCACGCCGCAGCATGTCCAGCAGTGCAATCAATAGCGGAACTCGCAAGATGAGGGAAGATCCGGTGACGCAGAAAAACCACTGATTCAGATCGATGTACTTATTTAAAATTTACCCAACCTGGGTGTTAATAAACCATAATAATATTTTTAGCTCGAACGAGCTCGATTATAGTAACGTGGCAGGAGTCACAGTTTCTCATCCTCAATCGTTTATTTTGCGCTAACGTGACAATTCGACTTGTGGTGGCCGACCTGGACGAATAGCGGCGATGGTTACTGCGTCGCTTTACAGCGCAACGTATGCACGTGATCCGGGTCGGAGCCAGTTATCAACACGCGCATTGTCGGCAATGCTACAACAATGTTAGAAAGAGAGCGAAAGAGCCATCAGACCACTAAAAAGCGCGGTTTAACAGAGATCCTGCACTATTTAGCGGGTTGAAGTCTATTGTTGAGCGGGTTGAGGGATTGATTGAAATCACTTAATGATTTAGCATTGACTGGGGCGCAGGCTTCCCTTGCTCCTCGAGAACCTGTCCTTGCTTTAGTGCAGGGCCGCAGCGTGTACAGGTGTGTACAAAGTTTACGAGAAGGGAAAATTAACCTGAGCGTTTTACTCGTTTAGATTCTGTCGTTGGCAGGTGGTTGACTTGACAGTTGGACTAGATTCTGCGCATATAGGCTCAGTTCGGACATTTTGAGACCGCGGGGGTAGTTAGTAGGGGCCGTCTAAAACAGATATTATAAGGGGGTTATCCTGGGTCGGAGACCGCTCCTCTACCAACAGGAATCGACTCTAACCATATCAACAGTAACGGCTTAATAGCCCTTTATATCTTTAGAAAACCTGTTATAAGTTATGAACCTAAAGAACGCTTCGCCCGTAAATGTTTATGGGTGTTTGCTTTTTCTCATTAGACTCTCACGGTTTTGCTTTATCATGACACAGGCTGCTTTGTGCAACGGATGGAAGTAGATGACACAGTATTGCCTTGCAATTTTTGTGCATCACATGTCTAGGACCTATACCTATCCTACCACTTTGGCATATAATTTATGCGTTTCACCTCTGTTTAACATAATGTTTAATTCTGCTTAAATTAATGTCTGGAAGTCGTCTGTAATCATTGAGACGGGAAGACGTGTATATACTCTATCGTATAGCATTTTTGTTTGAGTTGAAGTATAGACTCTTCGCCCAGCGAACCGCTGCTAAAAGCGTGAGCGCCGCCACATTTGGTGTAACGGCATGCATTTCGTGACATTCGCACATCCCATGGTCGGCACAGCGACATTTCCTTCATGCTATGTTTTCTTTCTTCTGACCTTTTTCTGCTTGGCCTTGTGTCTATACTTGTACCGTCGTAGCCATTGAAGCGTAGAATCAGCACATATTCAAACACAGGCTGGCCGTCGAACCTGAGAGGTATTCAGAAAAAAATTCCAAACCATGGATGTGACATCTTCGTCGTTACTACGCCTGTGCACAGCGTTTGCATCGTAGCTACCTGCTCCCTCTATTGGAGGATAATAGCTAACCTTTTTTTAAGTAATAATAATAATAATAATAATAATAATAATAATAATAATAATAATAATAATAATAATAATATAAGACGAAGAAGAAGACGAAGAAAAAGCTATTCTCTATTCTACTACTAGAGAAGCGCGTTTGCTTTTGGAGCGTACGCTCGGATCTCTTTACACACGTTAAAAAAAACTAAAATACCTTTGATCGTCTAAGCATTGAAAAGTCGATCTGACGGTCCCGTCAGAGGAGCAGCTGTCCGTGAACGCTGCTTCACAGCTGTGTGGGCGTTCGTCTCTTTAGCTACTTTCTTTGCAGCTGCTTTTACTGCCGCCGTCTTCCCGCGTCGAGTCTGAATAGTCGAGTCCATTCACTGAATTTAGAATCTAGCTTTCTAGACACCGACGCTAACACACACACCTACACACACTCATCCACGTTAATGATCAACGCACTGTACTTTTAGTACAGATCAGATCACACAAATGTTTTGCACCTCTACCCGAACGTGACCACTTCCCGCAACCTTGAGCAGACGACGATGACGATGACTATGATGATGATTATAATAATTATTATTATTGCTGCTGCTGCGTGTTGTCGTCATTGCTGTCGCAGAAAGTAAGCAGGTGTTATGTAATGCGCTTTGCCGTTTTTTTTTATACTCGACGGTTCAGGCCGAGCGAGCGACCTACCGGCCGGCCGGCCGGGAGGCCGTAATTCTCACGCCATAGAGTTTGCCCGTTTCACCGTCGTTGCGACGGTGACCTGTAAATAATTCATGCCATCGTAACGCTCGCAACGCCCGACAGGGCAGGTTAACGGGGCACACGACGGCTGTGCTGTCGAACACATCCCGGATTGCCCTGTTCAGCCGTTAACGACTGACTGCGGTAGCGGTGGTGGCGGCAGCAGCAGCAGCTCCAATAGCGGGGAGGTGACACGGAGTCCGCGCCACCACACAGACATCGGACATTGAAATCTGCGACGTGCGCGCATGGGACCGGAGAGCATAGAGGAACCATTGCAGCCTCTGTTCTCCTTGGTGGCCCGTATTAAAGCGCTAATGCGCACAGAAGATCGTCGTCGTTGTTGTTGTTGTCGTCGTCCTCGTCGTCGTTGTCGTCGTCGTCATCGTTGTCGTCGTCGTCATCGTCGTCGTCGTCGTCGTCGGTATCACAGATCACCGGCGTCATCTGCCAGCGTTTAGGCAGAATATTACCAGTAAGTTGATGGTACCAGCGTGTGTGTTCGCGTGTGTATGTGTGTGTTTCCCCCTCTCTCCTCGATTTATGAAATTGTTTGAGCCCTTTTTTGAGTCTGCTTCGTTCTGCTGGGGTTTCGCAGTGTCTTTCACAGACCTCTGGAAACTAGCGATTTTCGAAGAATAGGGAGTACTCAGACTTCTGTGTGATCTACATGACCTGCACTTGATGTATTTCAATTGGTTCACGGCAGTGGACGATCATGCAGTTTGTTTCTATGTCTTGAAGATGGTTAGAAGATAGCGCAGAAAGAGGAGAGAGAGAGAGAGCGCGAAATCGAAAAAAAGAGAATTCAATAAAACGTAGCCGCTTCGACGACCAATCGTTTCACTTAACAAGTATTGCGTAG
>QVRM01005821.1:0-27500 GCA_003439945.1 Dermanyssus gallinae | reverse complement strand
GTAGAAAAACCAACTCTGCCTAGTTTCCGGATAGCGGCTGGCGACGCGAATGAGCGATCTTCATAAGTGTTTTCATTGTAGCATCGCAGTAGTGAGTGAAACCGTGGGACATGGCCTGAGCTTATTAAAGTAAAGGTTGGTTTCGGAAACAAACATGCTCAAGCGATGTCGTACAACGCACATTGGCTTGCATAAGAATACTTTCTACGTGAAACTCTTGGGTTCCTGCGTAAAACCCTTCAATCGTGTATGGCGGCGTCACGCTGGCGCTATGGTAGCAGAGCCGTGACCTCGAATAAATCGCAACTGTGTTTTAAAGCGTAATTATGCAGCCGCTCGGTAGTTCTTACCGTTGTACTGCATTGTGCAACCGGTCGCACTGAAGACTCGGGCCGTATGAAAAGAGAACAACCCCGGCCTCTACAAAGAACTTTGTAAAATAATAGCTGAGCCTACGAGAATTGGCTGTGTCTCAGTCAGCGCCACAGTCTGAGCCAGTGAGTGCAGGGTACAAAAGTACAGCGTGTCCATATTTAACGATTTGGCCATATGTGAAGGGCTTGTAGATTTCGTTGATATAAGCATTTTTCCAAGTAAAGTAGGAGGGCGGAACAGTATGTCTTGATTAGAAGTGACAGTAAAAGTACAGTAAAATTAAAAAGATTTGCTATATTTATTGGCTTACTGAAAATCGCGTTACCAAATGTGCAAGAGAACGTTGGTTGGTTCGATGGAGATGTTGCTTAGAATAAATGTCTGCTTACCATCTAACGTTGCTTGCGAAAGAAAAGTAGTCGTATCAAGAATAGTTTACCAAAGCCGGATCCTGTGATGCCTTAATTTATATATTTTACGTTACGTGCATTGCGCTCATAAAGCAAAAGCATTCGGAAAACTGCACATGTTTGGTACCAAATCGAATCAAAACACCACAATTTTAGTACCAAATCGATGGTGGTTCAATTGTGATCTGATTACCGTAAGCCAATTTCCTCCGTCCCCTAAAGTCTAATTACTATGGGGTTGCATGTAAAAAGAAGCAAGACCCTTGCGGTAAGGGTTTGGTTTGTATCTCGCGGCCAGTAGTTTCCCGCCCTCTGTTAACATGGGACTTTATAGCAATTCGACATCTAGAGTCAAGGAAACAGCTTATGGTAATGATATCACAAATCGAATCACTAGCGATTTGGAACTAATAAGGATCCCTATGGCGTGTGCATTTGTCTGAACGTACAGTGTAATTTATGTAAACGGCAAAATTACGTTGGATGTCCTTCAGCAGAGGTGTCCGAACACACTTGTACGTCCCGTTTATTCGTTGAACAATACGTTGTCTTGCAATCACACATTTAGTGAAGTAGTGTCCGGCCAGTCACATCAATTTAACAGAAATAAGTAATTTCATTTTCACTCCAAAATAAAACACTATCGCCTCTCTGACCTGTCTGCCTGGAAGCTCTGACCTTGTTCGCTGGTGCTCTCGACTGCGACTCTTGGGCGTTCATCCAGCCCTCTATCTGCTTCACGTGAATTTGTCGACCCCGAGGCTGATGTACATCTTGCGTTGCTCACGAGCCTATGCCGAACCGGACATGCTTCAATCGTTCGACGAAACCTTGCGAAGTATCATAAACGTTCAGCTTAGGCAAACCTCGTGGTTACAAGCTTCGCTCCCAACGTCCGTCAGGGGAATGGGGATTCGCACGGCTTCGCAGATTGCCATTTCTACCTACCTGCTTACAACGAGACTTTGGTGTCAGGGATCGCACCACCGGATGCCTACACAAGCATCATCGCCCAATCGGAACAAACCTGCCGCTACTATGCAGAAAAGTGGGGTCCATTGCCTAAGCGCATTTCACAATCGGAATTGACCACGCTCAAATTTTCAAGGACCAAGGGAGTCAACTAAACTACTCTAAAATGAGCAGCTTTATGTCACCCTTACCCATATCTCAAATCTACTTTATTCCATGGGTACAGATAATACAAAATAAAAAATGGCTTCAAGCCATTCCCTCACCGCAGCTGGGGACGATGCTGGACAATAACCACACTCCGCATCGTCTCCGGTCTGCGTTTGGGGGGAATCAGTCAGCTTCGCACATAACTGTGCAAGATGTGATCTACCGGTGTCTTCTACGGGTGAGCATGCTCTGGCTTGCAAGAGGAGCGCCGGTAGGTTCACAAGACATTCGGCTTTGATCGACGTAATACACCAGGCAATGCAGTCAGCCCACATATCTGCAGTCAAAGAACCCGTCGGTATGTCAGCCAACTGCGTCCTGACTCTAGTTCCATGGAATGAGGGTCGCTGCCTCGTGTACGACGTCACCGTGTCTTGCACGTTGGCCGCTTCGTATACTCGCCATACCAGCCGGGAGGTCGGAGCAGCCGCTCGTCTCGCTGAAGATCGCAAGTTGGCAAAGTATCGTAAACTGAAGTAAAACTTAATCGTTTAACTAATCGCCTTCGAAACATTAGGTCCAATGGGAAAATCATAGGGAACTTCCTGACGGAGCTAGGATCTAGAGTCGCTGCATCAACCGGCGACAGAAAGCCATGGCAGTTCTTGCTACAAAGAATATCGGTTGAAAATCAACAACGAAAACACTGCATCGATAATTGGTTTAGTGCCTACGGGCAAGGGACTCCCCTCTTTGCCGTAATCGAACCGAGCAAATGTCAGTATCCGATGTACTAACGGACCAAAATATATAAACTATTGCCTCTTCCTTCAACTCCATTGAAAATACGCTTATTACAAGAGTTCTACGACCTACCCAAATGCGGCCAAACTCGGTCTGGACATCCTGTATATATATATATATATATATATATATATATATATATATATATATATATATGTATACAGTAAATTTGATAAAAAGATAAAAAAACATTCGCAAAATCTAATTGGGCTTTGGGCAAAAGCGGCACAGAAAAGCTAGTATAATATATCATGATTCTCACTACTGCCACCAAGCTATTCCTAGTGCAGGACTTTAGAATTAAATATGTGTTTATCTATCGACTGGTCATCTACCTAGGACCATGGATGTTGAGCTAAGCTAAGTTAGTGGTCTCTGGTAGTTAAAAGCACAAAAAATAATGGCCTTGTTGATAATATTATATACAGAAAACAGGAAAACTCTGACATACTGGAGATACGACACAGACGCGGAGGGCCCGGCCATCACACATTTAGCTCTACGGTCTTGAAGCGAGCGCGTCGGATGTATATAGAAGCAGAACTGACTGACTTCGATGGGCACGATACCTAACCTTACCTATTGCCGGAGCCAGAAAGAGAGGCGGAGGAGCATACGAAGCCAGCTGACCGGAAGACTAGCTGACCAGCACATGCCCTAACAACCAGCGTGCGCACTTTAACCGAGAAACACTGGAAAAGAAAACTGGATCTATATATCAGTAAACTGTTTGCGTTTGAAACATTAGCTCTTATTGGGCCAAAGACACGCACACTAGTTGATAAAAATCTAGAACACCCTTTGTGTTGCGTCCAGCGACAAGTGCTTGGCACAAATATATGCATATATATATTTATATATTTACTGCTCTAATGTGTAATGAGCCGCGGCCTGTGCACAAACCGCAGGAGATGCAGTTACAAAACCGTAGTCGTTTTACTATTATCAGTAGTTGCCCACCTAGACTAAAGACGGAAATCTTATTACAGCTGATGTCAATGTTGCAGTTGCTCTTCTGGTCTGCTGCTGTTGTTGTTGCTGTTGTTGGTGTGATTGTTACAAACTTGTTTTACACATTTCAAACGTACAGTTCAAACCGGGCTAGAGCGAGTTTAGCGCATGGTACGACCAAAAGCCGCTTAGCGGCAAAGTTAGCGAGTTGGCTGCCCCCGTCGTCGAGTACTCGACTTCACCCGCTGTGAGCCGTGGACTTCCGCTTTCATCACTGGCGGCCAGCCAACAATCTGGAGGCATAGTGGGCAAGTCACAGGAGGGGCGCCGTAGAGGTTTCAGTCAAGGCCGCCGTTGAGCAAAAAGGAGACGCTTCGTCGTTGCTGTCCCACCATGCATGTGTGTCTCTGTGGGTGTGTGCGTATGTATGTATGTATGTTTGTGTGCTTGTATGTATCCAGGCAGACATTCGTCCGCGTAACACGAAAGAAACTCTTTTCACTTCGACTTCATCACTGGCAGTGGCCTCAACAGACGACGACTCGTTGGACGCCGCGTCGCTCCACGGACTCGCTACGGCTAAGGAGAGATGCCACTTGCTATACTTACGAGACACAGCAACACGCGGACCTCACAAACCTCGCTGCCCTCCATCCGCTCTCTTCACCATCAAATCCCGCTGTTTTCCTTCAACCAGTTCAGCTTTATCTCACAAATTGACGGAAACAGGAAACGGTTCTTGCTCTCTTTCGCTCTCTTTCGTGACATATGTAAACCAGTAAAGCTTAAAATAAGAGCAAATAATATTCACATATATATATATATATATATATATATATATACGAGTATATATAGAAAAAGAGAGAGATACTTACTGTTGCTTAAGTTAAGACAGTGCTGTCGAGCCCGGTGGCGTGGTGGCATGCGTCTGCGCCTCGCGATCGGAGGAGACTCATAGGTGCGCGGGTTCGAGCCCCACCGTTGCACATTTGTATTTATGGCGGTCCGTATATGAAGCAATGCGAAAAGCAGTCCCATGGACGTTAAATTTTGGCTGAGAGCTAGCCTTAAAAGGATTTTTTTAGAGTTAAGACAGTGCTAACCACTAAATGACTACGTGACACGTCAATGTTACGAGATCATAAACGTTTTCCTATCGCTTTCCGCTTAGGTTTGCTTAAACTAACCATCCGATAATCTATAGAAGCTTTGATAAACTTGACTCTATGCAATTCGATCGAAGCAAGCTCAAAAGAGTGCAAGACGACTTTATGAAAATCAGTCAGTTAAACCTGTCGGAACTCTCCGCGCTAAGCTTGCGCTCGATAACACAACAACAAGGGTATTATTGCAGCCACCCTTGACACTGCTGATACTTGTCACACACATTCAGCTTCTCTATAATGACAACCAACTGCAAGTGTCGAACCCCCTTCACAACGTTAGAAACCGGGCAGTCCCAGCTCAAAAGTTCAATGGCCCATCTGCTGGAGGCAGTTCACTTGCGCAAGACCCTTATATGTGGGCAAGTGTCTCATCTTTCTGGCACCCTCATTTAATCATATCAGTCAATCAAAATTGAAAAAATAAAATAAAAAAACAATATTCAAAATTAATTTCGGTCGCAAAAGCGCCCCGGATATTTTATATCGCAATTAACGTATCGTACCTTCAGTTTCAACGACGGTGACGGAAAAGCCTCGGACCCCCCCCTAAATATAGCTGCCGGAAATGATTCTTAATATTGGTTTTATTGGTGGCCGCCGCTCAATAGTTCTGCACATTCAGGCGCAAAAAGCCCTTACGGTTTTTGTTCCTGCAGTTGTGTCTGTAGAACTCTCCAATCACGAAGTTCCACAACCCCTGGGGTAACCGCATCAGGGCTTGCAGAATGGCGGCCGCGTCGCAATCCATCGGCAGAGATCGAGCCTCTTAACTCACAAACCAGAGTTTGGCCCCCTGATTCTGCAAACTAGGGTTTCCTATACATGGGAGGATAAAGGACAGTAACCTAGGCATGTCCCTTGGATTTCCTACCTTGCCAACACTAGTGTTGAAATTAACAACAATAAAATTCCGTCCGCTGAGAGAGCTCCATTCTGCTTAGCGGATTCTGGTGGAGGCGAGTAACATTTAGTGAACAATGGTCGCCGGCTATCGTTATGCCGTTTGCCGAATCAGTCTACTGGACGTAACACAAAGGCTTACCAGAAACAACACGATATACCGCCTAAATATCAGAGCTCTTCTTTAGAAAAAAACAATCTTTGTTTGGGACTTAATTACTGACGATTAAAACATTACTACGTAACTCACACAATGGCACGGCCGAAGCGGGGTATTAGGCAAACACCGACGTTAGGAACTCTGGCCCTCATGGTGAGAATATTATAATATGTGTCTGATGGAGGATCTGTAGGGACTTAATGAAAGTTACTGGATGTTGTATGGGACGCTTCATTCCATGCTTCACCGATGAGGTCACAGGACAGCGAACCTTGTGGTAGGTGCCTAAATTTCAGTGATTAAACCCTTATGATTCACTTCCGCAGATGAAAGACTCCCAGGAGCCGATACAACTTACTCTTTTACCATCAAGGTAAATTGTGCTCGGAGTAGATCCAGTAGCCGCTAAGTTTTCACGCGAGTAAAGGGCACTCCTACTGCGTACATGGAAGAAGCGTTGCAAGTAACTGGGCATGCGTTGCTCGGCTGCAATATTTAATTGCTAGCCGGACGAGAAATCTGAAGATGACCTTCGACAAATGACCCAGATTTACCCTCATGTGAAGTACGCCTCGGCTTAAGCGCTAAAGGCGTTTAATAATATCTCGAGGTGAATGCCAAAAGCCAGAGGAAACATCAGCAGGCAGCGCAAATAACTGCTGATATCAGTTGCTAACAAAAACTCTCATATACGTATTCTGTCTGAGAAAGGATGGCGCTCAAGAGGAAAGAAAATAAAGCATAGCAAGCATGACGCAACGCGTGCTGGCAACGCTAAAACCAACGGAGAGATTATTTTTCGATCAACCTTGACTTTTCGTGACTTTTCCGAACTGTTCAGAGTACG
Source organism: Dermanyssus gallinae (assembly GCA_003439945.1). Classification (NCBI taxonomy): domain Eukaryota; kingdom Metazoa; phylum Arthropoda; class Arachnida; order Mesostigmata; family Dermanyssidae; genus Dermanyssus; species Dermanyssus gallinae. The sequence continues at coordinate 20,765 of QVRM01005821.1, read as the reverse complement.
TTTCCCTTGTTTGATCTGTATCAAAAGCGCATAACCTAAATATAAACTATGCATCGGGAAGATACAAGTACATTCGAAGACAGACCTTGGTTTAAGACGCTGACACGTTAAGGACACAAACGTACGGTCGTTAAATACATTTTATTCATACAAAATGTCACTGATATTGACTGAGACCCTGACCGTTACGTTCTGTTGTCAAATTTGACTCAGTTTGGTAATCATTCTCTAAGCTGATTTGGTGCTCCCTTTCCTGGTATCTGTCCTTTCGTCATTCTCGTGTTTTTCTTCTTAAATCTGGCTCAATGTTGATTTTTTATTACCGCTATTGCTACTACTGCTGCCCGTACACTAGGATCATACCCTAGGTAACAAAATTAATATGAATTTAAGTGTAGCGTCGATGGTTTGAACTTCTTGAACGCACTGTTCGAAACGGTCAGCGCGAATAGCAGACCAGCTATCGCAGATGCAAGCTTCGATTCTTCTGTGTAGGGGTATTTCTGTTCTGGTCGAACATTATTCTGCTGCTACTCTACTGAAGAAACACTTAATTTAAGTCCGATGAGATAGCCATAAGTATTTAAGAACGATAAGTATCACAATAATGATGGACGCCCTAGGGCTCTACCGCACTACAGGCGTATCTTAGTTTTGTACAAACCTTGCATAGTAATGGTAGTAGAAAGCCCCTCATGGTACATGTCTATATGTGGTGAATGACGAACATTATGTTGGCATTCTATGTCCAGGGTGCAGCAGTGTGACGATGACGATGGTGGGCTAATTCGACACGTATTCATTTGGCTTTGCTCCAGGCAAAAAGGCAATTGTTCGCTTGTCTTGAGCCATCCTCCTTCGGGGCTTTGGAGGCGACCGAGGCGACGTGGCTTATTAGACCCTTCAATCGCAAATCAACAACAAAGTGAGTGCACAAATGTGATTGTCAAGGCGTCCTAAAAACGCTCATGAGTCGTCATCAGAGTCACTAGCATTGCTGTAGTAACTACGACTGGCATCGTCGACGTCGACCTTGGCATCTACCGCCCCCCCCCTCTCGTCCCACTTTTCCGAGCCTATGCGCTTCTGTGCATGTAGATAGATACGTGTAGATAGATACGTTTGGTGTTTTATATACACAAGCACGCACACACAGGGACACACGAATACTCACGCTCGTGCCGCCGTGTCCGCTGTATCGCGCATTGCGCGCACGGCACGTACACGGCACGCTGTGTTAAATGAAGCCTTTTGGAAGCAGCGCGGTCTGCTGCACCATGGGGCAGAAGCCCCTGCCGATCCCTCCCCGCCAGCGGTGCAGCACCTCGACGTCATTCAAGATCAGGGGCTCATCACTACCCCAGCCACCGCGCAAAGTGGGCGCCAAATTCATATGTCGACAACAGCAACGACAATGGCAACATTATCAACAGCAACAGCAGCAGCAGCAGCACAGCAACAACAGCAGCAGCGATAATAATAATCGGGTCACAACAACTTATTATTATTATTATTACTATTACCGCAAGTACTGCTAAAACTGCTGATGGTTGTTTCTCCACCACAGGCTTATATGTATATATATATATATACACGCATCAGCAACGAGGCCAACCCCAACAGCGCAGTAATGCGACAGTGAGAAATAGAGTGTTTGTGTGAAAGAGGAATAGCGAGGGTGAGGAATAGGATGTCCCTGTTAGGCGTTTTTCACCTCTTATGTGTATTCGTAGTTTGTCGTCGTTGTCGTCGTCGTCGGTGATGATGATGAGGGCAATTGTTTTAATACGAACCCTGATTCTAGTAGATATGAAATTAGAGTTTCGGTCCTAGCGGTCGTATGGTAGGTAGCCACCCAACTCTTGATCAAGGCAAGGCTAAACTTTCAACACCACATGAATGAATAAAATCCGCACAACTCTTGACCAACCAAAGGCAAAACTTTCAACACCACGAATTGAACACCACGCTTAGGAAGCAACGCACGCTACAGGAGCAGCAGAAAGTTGATTTCGCACAAAGTTCGTCGCAGGACTCACCAGGTCGTCAGCGAGCATCGCTCGATTTGGATTGGGTTGCAGCGACCAATCGAAATGACTGCCCTACGCATATACAATAGATGGCGGAGCTTTTCGCCACAGCTAGGCCAGCAGGAGCAGCAGTGCTATAGGTATGCAGATAACACTACCTTCAGTAATTAAGAACTACTAACTCACGATCAGAGAGCTCAACGTATGCAGATTGGACAATCACTACCGCTTACCTCGATAATGACCGCCTGAATATATATATATATATATATAAATATATATATATATATATATATATATATATATATATATATATATAAATATATATATATATATATATATATATATATATATATATATATATATATATACATATATTGATTTATTGTTCGCTTGGCAATATACCTAAATACACATGTCACCCTTTTATATCAGGGGCGCTTAGAGCGGCAGTATATATATTACTTACGCATCCATATAATATATATATATATATATATATATATATATAAATAGCGGACACTTGTGTACCCCGTTATATATATATATATATATATATATATATATGTATATATATATATATATGTATATATATACAGCAATGTGGCACTCGCTACATTAAAAGCAAACATTGAGCCGATGGCGGTGTTTCGAAAGAGAATATTTATGTAGTCCTCCTCCATCCGTCAGATGACACTTGGCAAATAACGGAACAAATAGTTCAACAAGGCTTCCTTGAATCAGTTCTCGAGATGTGCTCAGAGTTGAAACAGTTAGACATAGCGACTGTGGGTACTGAAAGAAGAGGAACACGTGCTAATAACTCGCAGGAAGTCAACAGACACAGGAAGCGCTCCGTCTGAATAGATTGCCTCGATCGGTTTTTATTAATTCATCTTCAGAGCACCGCCGCGAACCGTCGCCGGATGAGAGTGAAATCGCCCAGAGGTTTTTCTAGTATAGCTCGAATCAGTTGCCAGTTTCGGTGTATGCGCATGGCTACGTTAATCATATGTTGTTTGAGGCTGAATTTACTTAGACTTACGGATATTTGATTTAGTTAAGCAGTCCCAATCCCCGATGACCGATATGTGCACCTATTCAAATAAACCATCACAGTAGCGACAAACACTGCGTTTTCGTTCACATTCGTAATTTCGAGCCGAGGGGTATTACCGTTCCTGCGTAGTGAAATCCGTAAGTGTTTACACTTGAATTCTACGAAACGTATACAATAAGCCACTTGATTCATTTTAAATAGCCGCTATACTTCATCTTATACTAACAATGTTTCCGAGGATAACCTGATCATTCATTTTGAGTCCGAAAAATAGTCAAAGGAATACGTTACTAGTATTCTTTATACGCGCAATAGCTTTGGAAGCCACTAATAAGCTATTGCGAACAAATTGTTGAATTGGTTGTTGAGAAAATTACTATGTGATGCTTTACGTTTATGGTAGTAGTCTAACATTTTAACAATCTGAAAATTCATTGAGTTTAAATGAAAAACATTATATTTTAGAGAAATGTTCGTTTGAAACGTATAATATATTTGATCTTTGCTGATCGTTCTTGCCGCCTACAGGCGATCCGAGCTCATGTGCACAGTGCTCTCAACAGTCACAGTTATAGTTGTTAGCTGTATTATTAGCTGTATCATATGTTCAACGTACGCATTAGTACTAATATAAATATTTATTATATTTTTGTGTAATGCATACACACTGCTCCCTCCCCCTTAGCACCCCCCCCCCCCTCAGGATAACAAGAGGATGTATGCGTTTGACGTCCGTGCCACAGGCCTTAAGGCCCATTGCGAGCGTCGAGACATGTTTTGTACTAAATATATGTTAAATAAATATGTATGTTATATTGAAACAAAAAAAAATATATATATATATATATATATAGGGGAGTGGTGCAGACATTGTCTAACTAGTTTTAATTGATTTTATATGGAAGCATTTCATAATCAAAATTTCAATATAGTGCGAATCAAGGCTGAAACGCTTTACTGTAATAAAGAATAATAAAAAAACTCGTATTAACAGATCTTAAATCGTAGTATTCAAGGCAAGTATATTAAAATTCGTTTCTAAATCGTTACGTTTTCATGTTAATACAGGACAACGCATGTTTGCGGTGAAAATAACATTTTACTTAGTAAACGCAATATGACAACATAATGAGGGAGTTTGTCTGTAGTTTGCATATGAGAAGAACCCCAAACCAAGAAACAACGTCATAAAAGCTCTCTCAAATGAGGAAACAAAAACTAGAAAAAGCATTATTTTCCACCAAGACAAGGCGAGGCCGACGAGGTGAATTTACCCGGCTTCCGCAAGATAGCACGCTTCAATTCGGAAATTTTGTCGCATCCACCGTACACACGGGACATTGCACCGTCCGGGTACCCTGCATCTACCTAGATGTCTGCAAAACTTTCTACAGGCAAAAAAATCACTTCACTAGATGTAGCAAAAACACACTTGACGACTTTCCTCGAGATGCAGAAACCAGAAATACTTGCCATGGTAATCGCTAGTCTGGTACAGAGCTGGGGGTGGACGGGTGAGCTAACAATGAAGAGTAATACTTTTCAAATAAAAAAATGTATAAGGTAACGCGGGTTAAAAGTAAAGCTTTGATTATTACCAATGGCCTACCAGTTAGTTCCCAGCCTTAGGGTTAGGGTTTACAGTATAGAAACGTAGAGCGTAAATTAGCGCTACCGTAGCACACCCAGGTGTCGTGGACCGCATCCGCCAAAATCTAACTCGTCGCTTGATGTGAATCATGTTGCGCACTGCTTCGATCTTTATACGGTCTAAAATGCATCTAAATACTGTACTACTATGATTGATTGATTGACTTATTATTCGCTTGGCATGCATACCTAAATACACATGTCACCCTTTTTTATCAGGGGCGCTTAGAGCGGCAGCATATATGTTACCTATGCATCTGAATAATCAATGCACACTTCCATACCTACTGAGTATTTGCTTTCCATTGGGACAGCCTCTTCTTTGTAATATCGACCAGGTCCTTTCTAACGTTTGGTCCTAGAGCTAGGGCATCCGACAGCTCTATATCTTTGCTTCCCCCTAGGGCTGTACATTCTTTAACAATATGCTCAATTGACTCATTCCCTAGCCCACATGCTCGACATTCTGTACTTTGTCCCTCCATATATTTAGCTCTTTGTATCCTTGTATCCAACATCCCTGCCCTGGCATCTGACAATAGCCCGCTCGCTCTTGAATTATCGTATACCCATTCTACCCCGCCCCTTTCCGTCTTTTCCTTTCCATATATACTTGCCAAACTCGATCTGGAACCCATCGCCAATTTCCATTTGCCTGTATATGACTTGTTCACCCTCAATTTCACCATCTTCTCCGATATTCCCGCTCTGGCCCATTGCTGACTATTGTACCCAGTCTCCCTAGCTGCAAATTCTACTCTGCGATCCCACTTCGTTTTCATCTTTAGTGCCGTCTTTACCAGCTGCATCTGTTTAACCCATCTTTTATTTGTGACACTTTTAATCCTAACACTAAATCTTAGCTTACTTTGTACTTCCCTTTGTATAAATTTTGACATTCCTCCTTCGCCCTCAAGAAATTCCCTAGCGCAATTAAAACGGCAACCCAATGCAAATCTTATCACTTCTCTTTGTATTGTTTCTAACTTCTTTCCTAACCCCGCGCTGTGGACTACTCTCACCTCCTGCTTGTGGGCTCGTTACTGTCGTGTTGTCTTCTCTAACAGCAAAACTAACATCTGTTCCTGGTCATACATGAGGCAACCGCAACAACAGTCTTTGCATCCTTGCCGGTATCAAACTTTAACAATTAATTCGCCATTAGACGATACTTCCTCCACACTTCTAATAGTCTGCGGAGGAAAACGCACGAATTTCGGCCACGCTTCGCGTTGCTGAGTCATCTCGCGCTAGCCTAATCGCGTCAACCTGGCGCCTCGGATATTTTGTAACCTCTCGAGCAGTAAGCGCAGGGGAAGAGAGAGGGTGGTACGAACACAATAGTTATAGACACGAGCTCTATAGAGGTCGTACATCGTCGAGACTCGTTTTAGGTAATTTAGCTAATTATAGCGTGCAGGTTGCTAATGAAGCACATACCTACCTACAATAAGGGCTCTTCGTTATTGTTGTTGTTGTCGTTGTTGTTGTTGTTGTTGCTGTTCGCACAAGTGCAAACATGGAACAAGAGCGTGCTGCTCAGTATGCCAAAAAGACCTTGCCCCAATTATGAAAATTATGGCATCATCTGTTAGCCTGGCGTACGTGACATTCCTCGACAAACATCGCCACGCCAAATGGAACCGTCTCGTCGGTGGAGACGGCGACACCCTGTTCGCAAAAGCGACTGCGGCTTTCAAACGTTTCTGCGAGGCCCTCGGCTTAGTACGTAAGTATATATCTCTTTTTTGATAGTCAAATGCCCTGTTGTGTAATTAGTGGCTCGCACGAATGGATTACCGAGATTCCCCAATCACGGCAAAATGCGAGCGTGCTTCACGGCTCTTGTTCAACGCGCGTAATGCTATTAGCAATACTTTCGCACGACCTCGTGCGCTTTTAACAAAATAAAACAAAACATATATATATATACTATAAGATAACGCTTTATTTATGTATCGTATACCAAAATGGCACAGTCAAACATTTACCATATACAAGTAACTGTACAGAAGAATAAACGACAGAAACGTGCGCACTTTCGTATTTGATTACAGAATAGTAGTCGAGTCTTTCGCCGTCCTCCTATTTAATGCTTTTCTTTTATTCGCTTTCTCGTTCATCATGCTAAGTAGCCGATCAACTAGGCCATACCTACGTGCAACTATAAGGCTCAAGCGTCATAGCTGCAGCGTTTGATTGGAAAACTGTCTGGCTCTTTGACAATGTGACAGACTTAGTGATACACAAAGAACAAATAACTGAAGATAAACCAAGACGCGACCTAACGATTAAATTGTTATCATATTTGCGTAGAGTTACACCTCTACGCATTTTGTCATTTTTTAAAAGGATAAACTGGTAGGGCTAAAATACGGATGGGAGTCGTTAGTAGCCTTAGATAATAAAAAAACAACCTGTATCAGATAGCTAAATATCTAGAAAAGTACCCCGAAGTCAAGGTATTGGATACGGCACTGTGGATATCCAATCCACAAACGTCAGGTGGCCCTCGTAAAGCCTTGTGCTGTATGTGTTTACCAAACTGATTAGTCGAATTTATATGGAACTGCTTTTAGCACCTGCCGATAGCAGCATTTCTCTGGGGATCGTTTCTTATTTTTTTTATTATCTGTGAGTATCACCGTAAAGAGGAGACGCCATTTGAAGGCAGCTAGATGGTTGCGTGCATTGCGATATATATATATATATATATATATATTATATATATATATATATATATATATATATATATATATATATATATATATATATATATATATATACATTGCCTGATGCAATCGTAGTGTAGCGGGCTAGTTACTTATTAAGGGCATGAATGCACTAACCATCGCGAATGGCTACGCTGAGGACCATTACGCGTCTATGGGGCCCCATTACTATTATTAGTATGATTCGCTCGCGTACATGGCGTTCCATCGGGAGCGCTTCGGAAGTGCTGTCCGTAGTACTAAACTGCCCAAACGGCCGTCTCCAGCTAATCGCCTCGGGCTCATTCGCCGCACAGGTTCCGTCAGGCAGGGTTAGCTCTCGGGGGCGCTGTACACACGCAAGCCACCAATTCGAGGATGTCGGTCCTACATACCGGCTCCCCTTACCCTTGCGACCAGCCCTAACGTTTAGCGCTAATTCGAGCCGAAACCTTGATCTAGCTGCGCGAATGTCGGAGGAAACCTGGCCCCGATTTTGGATGGCTCGTCACTTGTTAACTCGCGCGTTCTTAGCGCGACCGCGTATATGATGAGCCAGGTCAACCGTAGCGGTTTTGCTCCATGATTACCGTCCTATATGTGCAGTGATAGGTCTGCAACGTTTTAATGTATCTTGAGGTCGTGACAAACACGCTATACCTGTCCCTCGTGTTCTAAAATTTCATATGCGTACAATGAAATTCACAATTTTCTGACTACCGTAGCTATAATTGTTCTCTAACAAAACTACTTATGCGGCACTTTTATGTAGACGGCGGGCAGCGCAAAATAATGCATGCATTATTTGCATTTTTGGTACACTAACATTTATTGGCACTATAAACTCGCTTCGCGTAAGACTTCGCGTCAAATAGCCACATTATATAGAATGTGGCCTAATGGCGTACAAATAGTTTCAAACAGTGTTATAGTAAGATACCACATTTTACTATGCAAAACTCGCAATTTAATACAGTTCCATGTTTGCGTGTTTGTTTATTAGAAAGTCATTAAATAATAATAATAATAATAATAATAATAATAATAATAATAATAATAATAATAATAATAATAATAATAATAATAATAATAATAATAATAATAATAATAAAGTACTACTCGCCGCTTTGTTCGACTGCAATGCAATCGTCCATCGTGAACGTACGCGCAGGGATTTGTGGTCACTAGAGACTATTAACCACGAAGGGTTATTGCTACCTTTTTAAATTGAATCAGATTCTTTCCAACTAAGCATGGTCGGACTCTCCTCGATGTGTGTCTGTGTTTGTGTGGGTGTGATTCCCTAGAACTACACCTCAGGTAAGTACTTCAGAGGACCGGAGCAAGGATTTACATTTACCCGAATGTTTGCCTACATAGTGCCAAGCTATTTGTTACAATAGCCGAACACCACACAAATTGACCAAACCTAGTCTGCCATCGCAGGGTGTAGTCACTCTGATGCGTAACCGTTCCGTTGAATCCTGAAATGTTCGACCACAAAGGGAACTGATTTTACACTCGGCTTTGAACCTGCGACCAAGCACACTAGAACACAGAAAAGTATTGTTTACTAGCTGCTCATGCTCGTCATTACATTATCCCTTGCGGCAAAGACGAGAAAAATGGAAAAGCAGTTACTACAATGCTTGGATGCTACGCTGCCAATTGTAGCATCCAAGCATCGTACACGCGAAGGCAGTCTTCCTTAATGGAGACGCAAAGACAGTCTCCATTAAGGAAGACTGTCTCTGCGTGTACCCTTGAGACAATGTGGTGGAATATTTTCTAGCCAGACCTCGCATATGGCGTAACCGACCCTATATTCTTAAAATCAGCCACAGGTGCAGCGGCCCGAATTAAAGCGCTGACTTGACGAGTATTCGTTGCACAAAATCGTGGAAAATAAACAAACAATCGTGGCAAACTGGTACCAATGGTTGAGTATACACGGAAAGTATTAGCACGTGTGTATAAGTTCAAACGGCTCAAATTACATCATTCTCGTACGGCGGCTAGTTTGCAGTGCGTCCTCCTGTTATCGGATTTCTGTTGGGAGGAGTCTCGGCGGTGTGTGGTTAATAATAAAGTTGGTTGCTCTCGACGTCATATTGTCACGCTCTGTTACCCCACCCACGCCGCACAACGACGTCTCTCAACAACGGCCTGTGTACGTGTTGTTGCCTTATTATGTTATCTCAGCGCCAGTCGGGTGCCAGCGCGGCGTCGTCGTCGTCTTTTGGCAACAGAAAACAACGTCTGTACTTTTGAGCAAATCGCGCGTCTTAGCGTAAATATCATCAAAAGCTGATGAGTATTCTGCTGCCAGCTGTTCTCGTTTTTAAGTATTGCTTTCTTTTAACCGAGAAGTAGTAGTAGTGGAAGTTGTAGTAGTAGTAGTAAATTCTACCAGCCGAAACGACGAACAACTTTCCCAGCAGCGCACACCCGCGTGGAGGAAACTTGTACAGCAGCAAACAGCCAGGCTCGATTAGTGCATGCCCAGTCTTCGCCCATGACCGTCACCGACAGTTTCTTTAACAGACTTCTTTCAGGATCTGCTTCCCGTGTGTGCTTGGTCGTGTGAGTGTGTGCTTGTAACATCCCCGCCTACCGCCGCCACACGACAGTGGAACGGGCAAGCGGGCATTTTCTTCTGCTTCTAGATAGAGGAAATCCAACTAGATCTACGTATAGACACAGCGGAATTCTACGCATGGCTGGGGAAGGGGGGGGGGGTCGGAAACACTTAACAGGAACACAAATAAAAGGCAAGTAAACCAACAAAGCATATGCATCCTCTTTGTTCGTCCGTCGCTGCAGTTGGTGTCGATGAAGAGTCGCCAGGAGTTCGTCGACCTCTCGAAGCTCGTCGAGATGCCCTTTCTTCTTTTGGCTTGATAGCTCTACTCGAGCTCTGATGTGACTTCGCTGTTGACCGTTTGTCTCGCTGTTTGACCGATTTCCAACCCCGATTGTTTAGGACCGCTGCTGCTGCAGTTGGCTTGCAGTTCTTAACTTCTACACATACTCTCGTATAGACAAAAAAAAAGAAAAGACGACGATTCTCATAGAAGAGCAATTTTATCGTGTGCGCGGGTCGCACTTTGAGCTTTGAGACATTCGCCTATTCCGAGCAACCACTTTACATACACATGTGCATATACGTATAATTTCACTCATCCACATGCATATACTTATATTATGTATATATATATATATATATATATATTATCCCTCTGCACATCAACTTAGTCCAGTCCTAGAGAAGGACGAGGAGGGGGAGGCGTACAAAATCAGCTCGGCTGGCGCGCAGGCTCGCTTGAGGTGTGAGCGATCACCGCGCATACGACGAGCCTACGTGATGCTGCTGCAGGACGAGTCACTGGTGACGCGGCAGTCTCGTATGGACGTCGGCGTCACGCAACGCACCGTTGCACTCGCGAACCGAGCCAGTTACTGGGCCGGAGGCCACTATCTCGAAGATAAGCTGCTGCATTCATCATAATCGTCCAGCCACTACTCTCTAACCGAGCGCCTTCGCGTGTGCACTGTGTGCCCCGTTGCTTCTGCCGGGCCAACTCCTCAGCAGCAGCAGCAGAACCACCACCACCAGCAATAACATCAGCACCAACAACAACCACTACCATGAGGACAATGGTGGTGGCGATGATGGGAGTCTTCCCCCCATCGGAGTAATGTATTCTTCTACTCTGATCCACCACAAATGCATTGGTGACAGAAACGTCCGATGCAGAAAGATTGGAGGATATTATCTATAAAGAGAGCAATATGTCTGTGTATATATATATATATACATATATAGAGGGAGAAGAAGAGAAATATATATATATATATATATATATATATATATATATTTCTCTTCTTCTCCCTCTATATATATATATATATATATATATACATATATAGAGGGAGAAGAAGAGAAATATATATATATATATATATATATATATATATATATATATATATACATATATTTATATATATACATATATAGAGGGAGAAGAAGAGAGATACCATATGAATGAGGTGAGGAACCCAGGAAACCAACAAGACGAGGAGATAACTAACGACTCGATGTTCGATCTTCGCGCTATTGTATGACGGGTAGTCGTCAGAGAACAGTGATTAGCTCGAATGAGCTAAGATAACCAACCATCCTGCCCGCTAACAGGATGTAGTAAAAGGGCGGGGCTAGCTTTAGAAATTGGTCATTTTAACACACCAACATCATCTATCGATGTGGTCCACTTATTGTACATTATGATTATTACTATTATTATTATTATTATTATTATTATTATTATTATTATTATTATTATTATTATTATTATTATTATTATATTTACGAAGGCATATAAAACAGCTCTGATACATATTTATAAATGTAATATTTTTGTATTCATACAAAGTGTTTTTGTTTAATCAAAATAGCTCCCGCCCGCTGCAAAGCACATGTGCCGCCGTGTTTCCCCTTTCTTCGACATATTTTCTAAACGCGTCGTTTGGAATGACGTTAAGTTGCTCGAGCGAATTTGTCAGACCATTTCTCGATGAGCGTCCATGTGCTGAAAATCAAACAATTTTTTATTTTTCTGAAAAAAAAATCCTATTCGGCGATTGTTGAGTGCGATATCCCGACCTTATTCAATGCTTTCGTCTGTTATTGACGTCGAGGGCCTTTCCTAACATTCAATCAGGGTTATTTTCGGCCTCTTCACGTCCTTCCTGAAATCGACGGTACCATGTATACATACACAGTGCCTCGGGACGCTATTTGATCACCATAGGCAGTTTGTAATATTTCTACCACTTTAGTCAATCTATATTACATATGATTTAGTTTTGACAACACATAATTTGATGAGAATTCTAATCACTCCTTTGAACAATTGAAAAAATAAACCCCGCCATTAATTGAGGCGAAATTTAGTTTGTGTGTAGGTTATGAATAGCGCTTCTAAGCCACACAAACTAGAAGACCTGGGTGGTTTCGGTCTGGCGGTGAAATTAAAAGTACTATGACTTGCCAATCTGCCCTCATACATATGTGTATGTGTGTCTAGATATACAATACAAAGAGAAGTGAGACGACTTGCATTGGGTTGCCGTTTTAATTTCCCCAGAGAGTTTCTGAAGAGGGGGGGAGGATGTTAAAATTTTTACAACGGGAAGTACAAAGTAGACTAAGATTTAGTATTAGGATTAAGATTGTCACAAATAAACGATTGACCTGTCGAATTGAATTGTCACAAATAAACGAATTAAATTGTCACAAATAAACGATTGACCTGTCGAATTGAATTGTCACAAATAAACGAATTAAATTGTCACAAATAAACAGATACAGCTGAAGAAGACGGCACGATGAATCAGAACGAAGTGGGATTGCAGAGTAGAGTTCACAGCTAGGAAGAGACACCAAGAGCGATGGTATCGGAGAAAGTGGTGACATTGAGGGTAAAAAGTCATATACAAACAAATGGAAATTGGTGATGGATTCCAGAAAGAATTAGCCGGTTCTAAAGATCAGTGAGGTGCACGCGGTTCCATGAACAAGCCGGTTCTAAGAACCACTCAGGTGCACGCAGTTCTAAAAACGAGCCGGTTCTGAGTACAAGTGAGGTGCACGCAGTTCTAAAAACGAGCCTGTTCTAAGTACAAGTGAAGTGCACGCGGTTCTAAGAACGAGCTGGATCTAAAAACCAGTAAGGTGCACGCGGTTCTTAGAAAGAATCGGTTTTAAAAACCAGCGTGGTGCACGCGGTTCTAAGAACGAGACAGTTCTAAGAACCAGTGAGGTGCAAGCGCTTCTAAAAACGATTCGGTTCTAAGAACCAGTGAGGTGCAAGCGGTTCTAAAAACGAGTCGGTTCTAAGAACCAGTGAGGCGCACGCGGTTTTAAGAACTAGTGAGATGCAAGCGGTTCTAAGAAAGAGCCGGTTTTAAGAACCACAGAGGGGAACGCGGTTCTAAGAACGAGCCGGTTTTAAGAACCAGTGAGGTGCACGCGGTTCTAAGAATGACCCGGTTCTAAGAACCAGTAAGGAGAACGTGGTTCTAAGAACGAACCGGTTCTAAGAACCAGTGAGGTGCACGCGGTTTTAAGTTCGAGTCAGTTCTAAGAACCAGTGAGGAGCGCGCGGTTCTAAGAACGAGGCGGTTCTAAAAGGCAGTGAGGAGAACACGGTTCTAAGAACGAGCCGGTTCTAAGAGCCAGTGAGGAAATTGCAGTTCTAAGAACGAGCCGGCTTTAAGAACCATTGGGATGCACGCGGTTCTAAGACCTACGGAGGAAACGCAGTTCTAAGAACAAGCCGGTTCTAATTGTGTGTAGTTTAAATTTAGTTTTAAAAGCTTTATTTAATAAAGTGCATGCAAAACCTGTATTAAAAATGACCGCACAATGACTCGGCACCGGGATCTTGTTTACACTCGGACGATCCATTTTTGTCTTGCCCGTCAAGCTCGGGCCCGGGGAAGACATAGATTAAAATTAGCATGATAACAGAAGTAAACATTTCTATGCAAAATATCTGGTTGGTTATAACTTATATACAAAACGTAATCCGGTTATTATTTGACGGCAGAGAACTATGTCGTAATAGTATATGTGTATGTCTGAATGCATATATTTATATTTATATATAACTTTTTTTACGTTTTTCTGTAAGGTTTTTGCCCGTGTATGGTTTTTTCATGTCATGGCTGATGTTTAATCCACTCTGGCATTTACCTTGTCTAAATTGGAAACCATGCAAACCAATTTAATAGTGGCCGGTCTGGGTCTTGAACCCAGGCCTCCCGAATGCAAGGCAAAAGCTTTGCCACTAAGCCATCTTGCTCGGTATATATATATATATATATATATATATATATATATGTGGCACCTGTTTAAGGTGCAATATCCTTAAGCATGAGAACTTAACTCGTGGGGTTCCTTGGGTTTACGATTCTTATGGAAAATGCGTTTACGCCCAACGGTACGCTGATGAGATTCTGATGTCTTACTAGATTGGCCATCATTTTCTCCCGACCTAAATCCCATCGAGCACGTGTGGGAGTAGCTGAAACGACACGTGAGAGCCAGAACGCCATCTCTGCAACACTTCCGGAGCATATGAATACAACGCGCGAGTAATGAAATAATATTCCACAGCAATTCGACTTATACAGAGCCCTTTTAGGAATCTCCTTTAAACGCCCTCAATTTTATCTATGAGTTTGCACAAGTATGAGCTCTAGACGGGTAGACAATGTAAAAGTCTGGATATCACAGTTGCTATATACAGGTCAATACATACATTTAGGTCTATGTTGGTAAAACAACGGAATAGCTTGTTCACAAGTACAGATGTGAATTTGAATAGATCTCTAAAATGTGCCAAAAACGTAACATCCGTTGGCATTTATACACCAAGGTCCTGCACAACATTTGCGGTAGGTTGTCGTGTTGACCTGATAGTCCAAATTAGAAAAGCCATGATTTAGAACAAGACATTTCGGAACGGATAGCTCCATCTCATTGTCACTGCACCAGCTGACGGCAGATGCCGTCAACCTATTATGAGCTAAGAGAGCCCAATGGTCAAATTTTAGGTCATCAGTGTTCATGGCATTTAACACTAGACAGAATGTACGCATGCTTAGAGCAAATATTGTGTACAGAAGAGAAGGGGCAACTTTCTGTGAGACGCTAGATGCAGAAAGGCGGCAAGCCATTTGCGAATTTGTGGATGGATCTGAAGAGTCTTCAGATTGTCAACAACAAGTCTATGATCAACTCTATCAAAGACACTCTTCTGGTCAAAGTATACATAATTAAAGTCTTTGCTGGCGTTCATGTACATGCCTGACTAGTGTATATTTTAAAAATAAATAATAACAGTATTAACGAAACAATATAATAATAATAATAATAATAATAATAATAATAATAATAATAATAATAATAATAATAATAATAATAATAATAATAATAATAATAATAATAATATTGATACACAGGGCGATAGTGTTCAATGCCATTTTTGGGCCCCTTCCTATGTATCGCTGTTACAATGCTCTGTTTGATGAGATCCGATGGCTAAGTTTTATATATATAACACTACTAAACTACTTCGTCGGTGTGTATATATTATACACCAACTGCTGTTTTGAGGACCTTGTGACTATCAATAACCACTATGATAACGAGGCGTAGAATGCTTATACAAAGCACTCATTGGATTTTGTCGAGAGTGATTTTTTGCTTTGTCGTTTGCCCTATTTGTTTACCAATTTTCGTTACAAATAACTCAAGTGTTGCGAAATGCAGTTTTGCAAATAAACCACAATTTAAAAAAACAAAACAAAAAACATATATATATATATATATATATATATATATATATATATAGGCAAACACAAATGCTTCGTAAGCAGAATGGCAGGTAGGCTGATGGGGTGGGCAATGTTGACGTGTCTGCTGGGCCAGGCAGGTTCAGCGCACTGAGAGACGCACGACTGGCGGCCAAAACGTCAGCTGTCAACCTACACACATGGCTCGTCGACAGGAGCATTTCTGCGAAGGTGGTATTACAAATGCGGACCCAGGGGAATGATGCCGTGTTCTGTGTGTAGCGCTGGATGACGGCAACTACGTAGTCGCACGAGTGAACTCTGAGGCCAAAAAGTATCCTGTTTTGTCGATCATGGCTGGTGGTGATTCCTACGAGAACGATGGCTACGTATATATATACATATGTAGAGTGCAATGGGTAAAAGCATTTTTGAGTGACGGTCACTTTTAAGTAAAGGTTGGCAACAAACTTAGTCGTCCGCCTCCTGCAATATCTAGTGTGCCTCTAGGGGATGTGTACTCCCCCTCCATACACGACTTTTGTTTTGAGCATAAATAATTACCTACCACCTGATGTCAAACATCTTGAAAGTGCAGATAACTTAAAACTTTATGATCCAGTTTGCTCTAGTGACTCGCATGCTGTTCTGTAGTCAGCTGTCGGACGGCATTGCTCAACGGTGTTCTGAAAATAACATGATTCTCTCACCCTTCAAATGCGTAACACATAGGCATATACGCCTGACCTTAATTTTAGCCAGCACATTATTCAAGGTTGTGGAGGCATCATTGCGCTTTATAAATACCATATTTCGCCGTTTCATTTAACCGACTCCTTATGTGTACACTCGTCCTTATAAGCCTCTTGTATTTCCTAAACTCACAAGTTGCTCTCCTGTCTGGAAGTCCTATCTGTCTAAATAGGGAAAGTTCGTGGAAGGCGTCCAATACACGTTCTTGGGACGACTGCGGATCAGGTGCCCTCAAAGTGTGTTAGATGACGTTGTTCCTAGTATTGACTCACTTTTGAAGACTTCACTTTTATGAAAGACAGCCAATCTGCTCTACGTCAACTAAAAAAATGTGAATTACTAGGACACTTTTTGATGTACGCTTCAATAACCTAAGCAGTCAGCAAACAAACAGTAAACGGATTGTTTGCTTGGCGGATGGTCAAATGGGTGCATGTAAATACAAATTCTCGCACTCGCCTATTCGGCGATTAGTTGCGCTTCCAGAATTAGGTATATTGAAAGCAATGCATATATTACAATGATAATTGTACCGCACACCAATAATGTGATCAGAGAGGCAAGACACATTGAACGGGCGTAAAGGAGACTCTACCAGCACTGGCGCTTCTCGAATGCTACTATTGCTACCACCATGGACCACGATGAGCATCGTGGTCGCCATGAGATTAATTTCTGTTAGCTGCATTAGCTGCATCATAAAGTCTAAGAGGCTCATTTTTACATGCTTCAGCTCGGACCGCTTTACCTCCCCGACTCTGGGTGATTTTATTGCATGTTTTGTTATGACCTGGCCGTACAGCTTCTCACAGGTGACTGAGCCGATCTACAAGTGCTGGCGGCGAGCCTACAAGGCGAGCCTAAAGTCTCTGCGACAGCATTTTGTGCGAGAAACTGTAAGCGACTTAGTGTACCAATGGACTTAGCGCTAGTTGACATGCTTACGTACGTCGGCGGACATTAGAGTCTCCTTAGGGAGGCTTGCCAGCAGAAGGAACTGCACACCGATAATATGCAAGATTTTTACCAGTTGGCAGTTCTACCTGCGGGTGGCCCTAGTAGACCATTGAGTGGATTATCAATCTGCCTACATAAACGTTTACTGCCGACGCAATGTGTGAGGAATAACAATTTTTGTGTGATCCTCTCGACTACGAAGCTGAACGTAGTCGTCTTCTACCTTCTCCCATATCTTGACTCGGCAGAGATGGCTGACACGGTGAGTTCTGGGATATCAGGCGTCGACCTGTCTATGCCAACCATTGTCGGTGACGACTTCAAAGCCCGTATTGATTGTGGGGCTACTAACGATAAAAAGGTGCTGTTCCAATTGATATAATATTTTGGTCTAAATCGTGCAAATGCACGCGAAGACCACACGTACGTAACACGCCATAACGGAAGCGGCACCATTGACCAAGTGTTTCAACAAACAACCTTGTTCATGGCAAAAGTAAAAGTTTCGATGTTTTCGAGGTGGCTACAAGAAAACACCTGCCAGTGTCGGCAGTTGTAAATAATTGTAGTATTTAAAAAAGACAGCAAGGCAATCCACATTTGGTTACCACGGAGAATCTAGACCTTTTACTTCTAGCGGTTGATAGCCTCAATGTGGACCATGACGTGAACTGCTAGAGAGAACTATGAGAAGTGAGGTGAGTGTAAAGTAGCTACCACAGTTGCTAACCAGACGCAGTTCTTCAAAAGAAGAAAGTAATAAATAAAGTTATGCTGTGGCCATAAACGTGAATACGCTAGACTATAGAAAATCCGACTGCTCGAAAGAGTAGAACAGAAGCACTCAGTCTACGTTGTGACCTCATAGGGGGAGCCAACAACGTTTTAACCGAGGAACAGGTAACGGGTCACCTAACCGGTCTTCGATACAACTGCGAGACGCCTGGCTCTGATAACTGAACGCCCGCATGAAGCGAGTACTCTGCTTGTCAAGCGAGCAAGGAGTCTCTTCGTGCGTACCTACTGTGAGGCTATGCACCAGCTATTAAGATCATTTGATTGAGGTTGAAGACGACGCCTACACTACCATTCGAAAGCTTAGTTCAGAGTGGGATACAAAAGTTGACCAAGTCCAACAGAAGGTTGGAGACATGGATATTCACAGTGCCTCTACCTATGGTCTGCTCTTGCATGTGACAATCGCCAAACGTGTATACCAGATACATAGTTCATGGATATTATCTGGTCAGCTCGAAATGAACTTCCACAAAAAGTATGCAAAGTGCATCTGTCGAGTGTAATCTCAAGCGTGACGGATCTCTTGAAAAGAGATCACTGTACTTCCTCTCGTGAGTGACCTGCCGAGCGTAGCTGGCAGCAGTATAAGCACTAATGTTATATGACTACACAATATAAGTGTGGTCAACGTTCCAGAAATGTTGCGCCACATTGAAGATAACTGCATTTATTCACCATTCATATTACAATATTGCGTAAGTGTACGTGTCAATGCGCCTAGTACAACCTCGGTCTGCATCATTTGCCAAGCGATCCCAAAATTGAGATTGCGTTGGCCCGCTGGACATCAATGGAAAGTCTCTGGCGTAAGAACTTTGCGGCTCTCTTGTCCCCAGTAGTTATCTTTAGACGTTCGCCCAATTTAGTAATTATCCGAACGACAAGATCAATTCAGGCCTGAAGGCAACAACAGAAAAGGCCGACGGAAAGGGATACGTAGAGGGAGGAACCGGGGTCACGGATGGGACATCAACTTATCATATAGCTAAACATCATATGGCTAAACAACGTGCACGTTGGGGGAGGGGTCCCAATATGCCATTTCTGGAAGCTTCCCCGAAATGAGGCCGCATTGCCCCGTTGCACATCCAGCGACAGGCGCTGTCTGAGGAAATCACCGCTGGCTAGAATCAGCCGCTCTTCGACCTTCTGTAGCACACTGCGAGTAGACGGGTCTGGCCCGCCAGGGGTCTCAAAAGCAAGTGAGTAAAACCCGTACGGGTACCCAATGTTCTGTAAGTAACTGTGTGCCCCAAGCCAACAGGCATCTGCTCTCTAACGGGGTTAAGGTCAGACCGTCAGGTCCGACGGGCTCCAGGACGCACGAGGGCCACTGCATCGTAGAGCTCTGGTGAAGGTTATTTTCAAGGCTTGGTGTCTTGCTCGCTTAGCTACGCTGACGATAGAGGATAGCCCGAGGCGTCCGTCTGGCCACAGGAACGAGTGTGCACAGAGTCTGTCCTCAAACAAAGTCCGACCGCAATCCTCACCAACTCATCATCTAACAGGGTCCCGATTAGGGCATAGGGTATGGCGTCCGAGGCGCATCTTACAATGAGGTTTTCTATCCTTTCTCGTCTAAAGTTGCCGACTATTCTCTCTGGTGTTCACCTTCGGCGGGCTCGTGGCCGCACAGGCCAACTGCTCTACGCCGGTTTGTTTTCTGTCCAGTTTCTAAGTCTGTAAAAGCGACAGAACCGAGAAGAGTTCTGGCCTGTTGCATTGATCAGTAGAGAAAAGCTGCTAGAGCTTCAAAAAATTCTAAACAAATATACATATAAATATATATAACCTTATTATCTCTCTCGCGAGTATGATGCTACTCGACTGACCCAGAAAAGACCTTAAAGGCTGTGGCACGCCATGAGGATCTCATTGTAATCTCTGTATGTACAGTATTCAGGAAAACCTGAAAATAGCCGCCGGATGAACATTCTATCGGCAAGTCTATTGGCTATAAAAAATGAATTAATTAGTGAGAACATTTTAGCTGTTCCACATTTTATTGTATTTAGGCTGATTAAAGGCTAAACCTCATGGGATTTGGACGCAGTGGCATTACTCCCTCGGATCATATTTGTTTGTATATAGATATATTATGAAAGCTGCCGTCTACAATATTGCACTAGGAAATTAAACTCATTGAAAAAAGTAAGAGAATACGGATTAGCACTCATCTCAGATTGCTTGTGATTAAAGCTAGATTAATAGCTAGGATCAAATTTGACTAAATTATGGCTTAACTAAATTCAGCTACTAACCTGAACGCCATTACTCGGTCGATGTCGTTGGAGAGCAAGCCGACGGGCCTGTCTTTCTTCACGCGACTTAATGTGTCTATAATGATTTTGCAAGTAAAATTCTAGTAGATATTAAGCGGTGACATAGTTTGGCCACCGACTGGAGTGGTCGCCAGATTATCGTGTAGTTAGTTAAAATAATAGT
>QVRM01005820.1:0-38592 GCA_003439945.1 Dermanyssus gallinae | reverse complement strand
GTAGATTTACACAACTATGTAGACGAAAAGAAGGCAGAATAACTACTTTAATAAGTTTCATTCTCTTTCTAAACAAAACGTTTCTCCGCCCCTCCTTTCATTGGGAAAAATATTATCCTGCCAAGTTCTATCAAACCTTAAAGTAAGTAAATATTGTTATGAATGACCCTGTATATATATGCGGATTATCATAAGTCATCGTAAATAGGCATACACATATTGCGCACCTCCGGAATACATGGCTGATCTTTAGCAGCAATATCTATATGCATGCCTTGACAATTCCTACCGAAATCCCGTCAAGACCATACGCCGTTTTGGACCATTTTTTTTACCACGCTTTCAATCTCATCTGCTGTGGTTGTAATCTCCGTGATAGTTGTAGTCCTTTCTTTACTGTTTACGCTAAACGTGAGAGTAAAAATAGTGCTATATATCGCAGTGTCCATTTTATTTATCGTTGCGTGGTCTATCCTAGTCCCTTGTCATCCATGCATTTCCTGTATGACATAGTCCCAAAACTCTCCCCCAACCCCCGCAAAAAAAAATATATTTATATATATATATATAATTTTTTTTTGTTAAGCACACGCAACGACACGTCAACTGCTCGTGCTTGATTGTGTTTGGCAACGATTGACACGTAGCAGGAAACGGGTCACGCTTAGCTACTTACGAATCAGGTCGATGGTGACCGACGCGACGAGTGGCTTATCGGCGATCTTATTCGAAGCTTCGCAGGCGAATGTCGCCCTCAGCTCATCGCGTGTCAGCCGGCCAATGTCGAGGACGGTCCAGTGAACTGCGACCAATGGCTGCTGCTTGCTGATTGGTGTTGCTTCGGCTGATCTGAGGTTGGTGGCAATAGTAGCGGCGGAGACGGCAGTGGATTTAGCGAAATGCCGGCGCCTGGCCGTTGCTTCTTGGGATAGATCGTGTAGCGACCGCCGTGGTCAGCTCGACTCCGTTGCGTCGCCACGTGACCCGGGGTGGCGGCTCACCTGCGCATATATTGTATATATAGAATAAATAAAAAAAACAAAAAATTATAGAACGTGAATACGTGAACGGAGAACGACCCAAAAACGTTAGCAGTGTCTTATTTGCTACTTACGAGTATGCCGCTCTTGGTTGCTAGATTGATCTCACGTACTAACAGTCGTGTGAAATAGCTGCGCCGGCATTTTCGACGTGTGGACCATCGTTACTCTTTACTTAGTAAGGTCGGAATAACCTCAACGTCAGTCACAAAATAGACATTTTGTTTTCTGATAAACGTAGATGTGTGCATTTAATGCGTTGCACAAAATGTGTTTGTGCAATCCAAGTATTGTGCATAAGGAAAACAAGTATTGTGCATAAAGAAAACAAGCATTGTGAATCTTTCTTTTCCATTGTGCACCAAAATCGACTCCTTACAATCTAGTAAAGTCCACATGTTGAATTGAAGTAATAACACTAATAATCAAACTAAGCAACATGTTTTTTAGATAACCGGTTCCTATTAATTACAAATACACTCAGTATATCACAATTATTATTATGTTATTTATAGCTATATTGTAAACAACAACAACGGCGCATTGATTTTAACGGGTTAGCCAGGGTAGCAGGCATTACTTTTGTGCTCAAGTATTTGCAGTCAATCAGACACTCTCGTTCGCCGACTAAGCTCCGACCAACAGACGTCGGATTCGAAACTGTGGTCGACCGTGCTTAGTGGAGGCTGGCCAAACAATGCGTGTACATGCATGGTAAGCTTTCAGCGTGCGTTAAGTTGCGCTCCGCAGCGAACGCAGTAATGAAGATGTATAGCCGCCATCGACTTTCGTCTAAAGCGCATTGACTTGCTTGAGTTGAGTTTGTTTTACGCTAGTTTGCTCTCGGCTAACAGCAACAGCAACAATAGCAACAACAACAGCAATAGCAACCGGAAAGTTACAACAACAAGAACAACAAAAATAACAACAACAACAATAACAACAACAACAATAACAACAACAACAAAATAACAAAAACAGCAACAACAACAACAACAACAACAACAACAACAAAAATAACAACAACAACAACAACAACAACAACAAAAATAACAACAACAATAACAATAACAACAACAACAACACTACTATATTGACTAATATTACAAGTCAATCCTTGTATTTATTGTTGCAATACAGAACCCGTCTACGACGGACGACTGCTGATGATGCAGCTGATAATTAGCTATTTCACTATTCGTCAATGGGCGCATCTCGCATCAATGGCTGACCATCTATGGTCGTAGGGGTCGACCTTCTATGGTCGTAGGGGTCGACCTTCTATGGTCGTAGGGTCAGACCTTCTTATGGTCGTAGGGGTCGAGCCTTCTATGGTCGTAGGGGTCAACCTTCTATGTCGTAGGGGTCGACCTTCTATGGTCGTAGGGTCGACCTTCTATGGTCGTAGGGGGTCGACCTTCTATGGTCGTAGGGGGTGCCCTTCTATGGTCGTAGGGGGTCGACCTTCTATGGTCGTAGGGGTCGACCTTCTAGGTCGTAGGGGTCGACCTTCTACGGTCGTAGGGGTCGACCTTCTATGGTCGTAGGGGTCGACCTTCTATGGTCGTAGGGGTCGACCTTCTATGGTCGTAGGGGTCGACCTTCTATGGTCGTAGGGGTCGACCTTCTATGGTCCGTAGGGGTCAACCTTCTATGGTCGTAGGGGTCGACCTTCTATGGTCGTAGGGGTCGACCTTCTATGGTCGTAGGGGTCGACCTTCTATGGTCGTAGGGGTCAACCTTCTATGGTCGTAGGGGTCGACCTTCTATGGTCGTAGGGGTCGACCTTCTATGGTCGTAGGGGTCGACCCTTCTATGGTCGTAGGGGTCGACCTTCTATGGCGTAGGGGTCGAACCTTCTATGGTCGTAGGGGTCGACCCATCCCGGTGCGACGTGTGGTCAGAGTCTCGGTGTCTCTCTCAGCTTAAGCAAGGTCCGTCTGCATGTTGTGTCGGCACTGGGCTGATGACCAAGCTCTCAAGGGGTAAACTGGCATCATTGGCAAAGCTGTTGTGCTGCGTACGACCAATACTACTACAACTACCACTACGACGACGATTCGTGTTCTGGTGCTGCTGCAACGGTTGCTTTTACTGATCCAGCGGGATGCAAATATTCGAGCTCGCTTAGGAGAGCTCCGCGTAGACCGTTCGATAAATGTCGGCATAGGTAGTAGCATCATAAATTATAATGATAATCTAAATACAAAAAGCAGTAGACATCGACGCACTTGACGTAATTATTATTTTTAGTAGTATTACTACTGGGTCGAACTCTAGCGTTCCGTAGGTTGCTAAAAACCTGTGCTAAAGAAATAAACAGCCGAATGTTCAATGTTGAACTGCATTAAATAGGGCGATGTATAAAGGCAAGTTTACTTTTATGAAAGATGGTCTTGGATTGAGACGGGCAGTACAATTAGGGCCACTTTGTATGTAGCTTATCTACACAACTTTGGCTCTTTAGCCGAATCATCCATAAATGGTAAGCATAGAGAAGGCGTAAATAGCGTGGGCAGCGTTAGGCTATATTTCAGAGAGACTTTATAAAAAAACTTACGAGTATATTCACGCGAATTATACGGCTATCATAGCATGGATTTCGCAAGTACTATTCCTTAAAAAAAGGCCTCGCTTAATATATTTGGGGAATAAATACAATAGTTATGTAGTACATCGTTTACTTATATAAACGTTATTTACTCGGGAGGTTTAGAAGCGGAGTTTGCTGCGGAGGAAGTCATAGTATTTGCGTCCAAGCTTATGCAAGCATGTCTCAGCACTAAGTTTAGCGATATGTGGGCATGAGTCGCGGTCGAATGCTGGTATTGAATCATTTACAGATTGGTAGTGCACTCATTACTAAATGTTCGTACATAAAATACCACCGAGCGGGCATGCGGGCTGACCGCTGGTTATTGCTATATTCGGAAGCAATCGTGGGCGTTAAATGTACATTCAACCGTTCATTCTATCTAATAAAAAGCCATTTTATATAACGTGAAGAGCAAAATCGGAGGTAAATAGAAAACAGATACATACAAAAACAGATGAGCGAGAAACACAGCCTGAAACTAACAGAGAGACAGACCTTCCAGATGAAAGTCGCCGAAGTCGCGTATTTTACGGACGTACCTTTTTCAACAATGCAGTTGAGACGCAGGCTATGTCCGACGTAGAACGGCCCGATCGTGCCCTGCAAGATGGTCCCGTCACCGTCGCTGATCTGCGGCCGCGATGGTGAAACTGAAGGTCGCAACCAAGAACGCCAGTCAGTCAGTCGAGCACATACGTGCCGCAGCACCAGTAAAAGCAACAGCAGAAACAAGCAGAAGATGATGAGGATTCCAAGGGTACAGGGGTGTCCCACCGATAGCGCCGAATACACGCAACGCACATAGAAACCAACAGAGACGCGAAAAAAGGTGCAGTTTTGTACCGTCATTAATCTGCTCGTAAATCAAACAACAAACTAACCAATCGATTAGTTAACTCTTGTATTGAATTGACTAATAGTTTGTTATTTGACAAATCGTGTTTTTTGTTTTTTGTTTATTTATTAATAATTCAATGTATTTCACATTAACGACTCAATTTCACGCATTTCAATAATTCGCCGCAATGCAGGTCGCGGGCATAGCTGACTAATCTCCGTCAGATTCTATTGTGACCGGTGTGCCCGCTTTTTAGTCACCGCGCAATTAGAATAGAGCTTTTATTATTATTATTTTAAATCTGTGGACGTTAAATGTTGGTTGCGAATCAGCCCGAGAAAAGTTTACCGTTGCAAATGTCACTCTCGTCTACAGCGCGGAAATTGGGAAATAGCTAGAAAGAGCACAAAGGGACGTACTAATATTTGCATTGGGTTTCCGCTTTAATTGCGCCGGAGAGTTTCTTGAGAGAAAATGGTGGATGGTTAAACGTATACCAAAGCAAGTACAAAAATGTTAAAGCTAAGTGTTACAATTAAGAGCATCACATAAAATATGGGTAAAACCGTTGCAGCTGGTGAACGCGGTGCTAAGGATTAAAGTGAAGTGGGCAATAAAGTGAAAGTATCGGAGGCAGTGGTGATATCGACGGCAAAAATACATAAACGCATATAGGCAAGTGGACCTTGGTGATGGGGGCCAGAACGAGTTTAACAGATATATAGGTATATGGAAAGAAAAACGAATAATGGGCAAGCTAGAAAGCGTAAGCGATAGGTTAAAAGAGGCGGAAATAAACTTTATCTCAGTATCTACAAAAAAAAAAGAGGCGGAACATTAAGACCGAATCTCAAAGAGGACCAGGTCGGCATTTAAAAGAAGATATTGTCTCAATAGAAGGCAGAAGCATTGGAAGATGATACGTTAGCGGTATGGATAATTAGGTAGCATATATACGCCTCTTATAAAAAGGGTTGATATGGGAATTACATGTCAAGCGAATAATTAACAAGTCAAATCGTGGTGAAACCACTGTCTATAGTCATATACGCTGTGTATTTTCATACCGTTCCAGCACTAGGACGTGAAACTCTATGCACTTTATATGAATGGAATTATATATATATATATATATATATATATATATATATTTGTACCAAGCAAGATGGCTTAGTGGCAAAAGCCTTTGCCTTGAATTCGGAAGGCCTGGGTTCGAGACCCAGACCGGCCACTCTTAAATTGGTTTGCATGGTTTCCAATTTAGACAAGGTAAATGCCGGAGTGGATTAAAAATTAGCCATGACATGAAAAAACCGTACACGGGCATAAGCCTTACGGAAAAACGTAAAAAAAAAAATATATATATATATATATAATAACAGTCGGTCCCATCAGCATAGGTACAGCTAAAATTCTGAGGGATATTGGAAAGTGTATAGCAGACGTTACAGGCGATTACTGCGAGTCCATGTATTTGTCTTTGGTCGTCTATAGGAGGAACGTAGGTTCTATTAGGCACCATGAACTGAGAAAACGAACAGAGCATTAAGAACCAGGCTTAAACGTCCACACATCACAAACGTAAAACCTGAATATTATAACAAATGATAATATTATAATTGATATGTGTTCTAATCATTGAATACTAGCCACTAAATGCGCTACAGATTGCTGCAGCACAAGGGACGTTGCTTTAAATTAGCCTACTATGGCAAATTCTAGTTATTGTTATTGATTGAGTAAGCAAGCGTCATTATGCCCACAAACAGGTCACGAATTAGTAACTTATGCTAGACGCAATAGGTGAAATGGCATTTACGCATGTTTATATATACACCAAGTTTCACAACTTTGCGATCATTTGTGACACCGTGTATCTGCAGAATATTATCTTGAAGATGAGCGTTAGCCCGCTAAGATTTATAAGCTCTAAACGCACCTCCCCCCTTAAGCTCGACACTATGATGGCCCAGATTTGCGTAGAACAGTACTATGAGCTTTCACGAGAAGTGTGTCTCGGATTGATAGGTCGGGGTCACACACCGTCCAAAGTGCTTTGTTCTAACACCTGCAAACTTGTATCGTTCAAAGTCACGTAATCGACTAGTACAGCAGGCAGAAATCTGGCTCTCCTGAGCCTTCTAAAATATGTTTTCTCCTTTATTACCTCCGTAGTCAGAGCTGCTCCCAGCTTCCACCCAGAAAACGTGCCGGACAGTGTGGTCTACGAACTACAAGGGTTCCTCTGGGAGGTCCATTCCGGGCATTACCAAATCGTATTATCAGAACTTGGTTTAGTATCTGCAACCTCTAGTGGTACTTGTATGGCTAGATAGCAGAACCGTTCTGGCTGAAGAGCTCAAGAAAAGTAGGCAAACGATGTTCAATATTATAACAAACGTCACTTCGATCGGGGTGAGACTCGCTCAAAGCGCATCGGCTTTAAGTTATGATGTACTACTCGGTAGTATATTTTACGGCAAAATAGATACTCTGTAGTACGTTAGAAGGTGAACAGATCATGGGCCGATATTAACAGCGAAATTAGAAACGTTACATTCACTTCTTCCAGGTTCCTTGCGGTTATAGTGGCCACCACGAGCAAAAACCCTAGCGCTATATAAGTCTAATAGCCGTTCCCGCGGATCGCAAAGCAGGTAGATTGGCTCAGATCACTAGATAGATTATGCATATTACATTTTTTAGAAACGGACAAACGGACGGAATCCTTTCAGCGGACGCAACAAATAAGGGGACGGAGCTACGAAGCGCTTCCTGGTCTAGTGGCGTGGTGAGCGGTGGTCGGTGTCCGCAACCGGTGGGCACAAACAAAATATAGCTAACTACGTGCTGAAAAGAGGCACACGCAAATCATGTGGTACACGATGGCTTACTTTCGGTGCGCGCAAGCATACGAATAGAACTATCATTATCCTTGTGGTGCGTTTAGATTTGTTGTAGTAACTACAATCGTACCTTATAGTAACTGAATGTGATTGCCTACTGGGTATGAAAAGGGTGTTGCCTCCTCTTTTCCACCTTCGTCCCTCTCTGCTCCTCTCTATCTCTGTTTTTCTATGAGTTTCTATTATTAGGGCGGGGGGGGGGGGGGAGGGGGGCACAAGGACGGTATACTATAGTGGTAGCAGCAGCTCATGGAAGTGGCAGCCTATTTCTTGAGCTACCCGAAGGGCCGGGATCTGGGAAGGGCAGCGCATGGCCACGCCGGCGAGCTCGAATTCCCACTGACTTTGCTTTCCGCCACTTTGATAAATAGGCTGAAATTTGTCAGCGGCCAGGGTCCAAAGCGCGTCGCTGAGCGCCGTCACCCGCGGCCCAGTCCGGTTGACTCTATCTGTCCGTTCGTTCCGTCTCTATCCCTGCTCGGCTCCTCTGTCTGGTGGACAGACGATGGAGGAGCAGTGGAGTAGAAGGCTGCGGACAAAGATGTCCACGGCATCGTCTTCCCTTTTAGGGACCCTTGGCGCATGAGGCTTTGCCATGTCCCCCCTCCTTTCTCTCTCTCTCTCTCGGGCGCTCACTCTTGACGTTCTTTTATCATTCGTTTTCGGCGTGCCTCTTTTCAGCATCATACCTCCCCCCTGTCCGTCTTCTTCGTCGGCCTGGCCCGTTTGTCGTCGTGACCGTTTTCTTCTTCCTCCTTCTCAACTGATACTGCAACGGCAAGCGTTGACTTTGAAAGCGCTGGATTTGGAGCAGAGAGCTGCGTGTATGAGCCAAAGCCATAGATAGCGGGAGGAAACAAACGAATACCGAGCGAAGCAAGAAAGCGGTGGAAAGGCAGTAGTACCCAACAGCCGCATCGGATCGGTCAGCCTGTGCAATAATGAGAGCTGTTTGTTGAGCTTCGTTCCACAACGTATATAAATATATATATATACATATATATATATATATATATATATATATATGCTATGGCAACATTTGCGTCTTACGCGATTAAAACGGTGGAACTTAACGACAAGGGAAACGGCAAGGATAAAAGAACAGAACCGCCCAACCAACCGACGAACGGATGAAGCTTGCCAGCAAACGCCAGGACTAACGAAGACGTAGAATCAAAGGCGGCGGTATCGTCTTCGCATCTGGCGGAAAATCCCGTAACAGTTCCCGGCGTCGTAGGGATGGGTAAAGTGGCAGGGCGTCCTGACGACGGTGCGTTGTGGACGGGACCCACCGACCGACCCGGAAACAGGAAGATGGCAGGATAAAGGAGTCAGTGACAACGACGAGGACGAAGATAAGCACCAAGACCAAAAAAAGAAAAGAATTTGATCGCCGTCACAAGAAAATGCTACCATTTCTGTCAACGTCGGCCGACGACAGACAAAGCGTTCCAGGACTGCAAGTTTTATACGTCTTCGTCGCGGTGGTCACCATCTCAGTCATTGTAAACAGGACGCTGGGCAAGACTAGTACGGTGCAGTGAAGGGGATACATAAAGAGAGGGGGGAGGGAGAGAGAGTGCTCCAAAGTTGGATAAGACTAGAACTAGGTTACAGGTATAGAGAGGTACAGAGAGAGAGAGAGGGATGTGAGTCAAGGCAGTTCTGCAATCAAATTGTTGGTAAAAAACAGTAGGAAAATAGCAACAATGACGTCGACGACGACGACGGTTTTCGTTCCAGCCCCTTCGGGCGCCGCGTCGATGTACGCTCCAAAGCGGTTCGTGGTGTGTAAGTCGATGAGGCTGACGCGTGTATTAGTACCACCGACGGCAAAAAAGGTGAATGGAAGTGCTGACAGTGATGAGCCAGTGACCATCACTGCCCTCGGAACCGTCAGCCAATGAAAGGCAATGAGAACTAACGCATGGGAAGAGATCAGCGCACGCCTAATACGGAGAATGGTCAAAGAAGATGGCAGGAAAAGGCAGCAAGGACGCGCCGAGCTAACCAACCACCATCTTGTTGAAGAATGACCTTCGGACCCCGTCGGGGCGCGGTAAGAAAGAATTGTGGCTTTAATTACGTCAGATGGAGCCAACGTTTTCTATAGCGCCGTCCGGCCGAAAAGGAAGATCGATTGAAGACGGAACACCTACATTTGCCACGACCGATGTCCCCGGTTGCAGTTCGCTAAATCTCTGGGTTTCAGATAGAAAAGACGTACCATCTTCTCTGCTAATTTAAGTCAGGCCAATGCGGTTCCGCTGTATTACAGTAGACAAACCATAATAAGCCAAAACATTCTTATCCACACGCAATATATATATATATATATATATATATATATAGTATATATATCCACGCAGATACATGCAGATACACGCATTCGCACTCTCGTTCTACGCTTACGACGCAAATGCCACGATAACCGTACTTACCTAATATTTACTCATTATATGTGGATGTATAGGAAAATGTGTTACGTGACATTCGGGTGCGGTACATAAGCTACATGTGTGTATTTAAAGCTAACTGCAAAAATATTGACTTAGGCTAAGGTAAGTAAATTATCAGTTATTTAAGAGTGCTGGAGGGGGAGTTTTAATGTTACCATGTCGCACTGATGTTAAGAGAAGATCAACTATGGACGTTAACAGTGTCTTTCGTGGAGTCTTTACTAAATATACACAACAACACGCATTAGCAGCTCTGGGTTAAATTTAAATACGACACTATTCACATTTACTACGACCATGCATAGATTTTGTGAGAGAGAAAGGCTAGGCCGGTTGATATGTAGGTTGATGACTAAGACTAGTAGTAATCACGTGATATTACAACAAATTGCAGTTTGTTGTAACCACAGAAAAACTAACAAAGATGTGCCGGACCGATGCTGGACTGTATTCTAATTATTCTGCTCGTTTCTTCTGCCATTTTCAAGTTCTGCTCAGGCTCGTTTGAATTTACTATTTACCTACGCCTTTACAATAAGGCCCACAATATAGCATGCAATTCACGTAGGCGATGGGCAATTTTGTAGGGACAACCGCACAGCTATTATCGGTAGGTCTGTCTACGTCTAGAATGCTTAAAAACAAAGAAAGGAAACGAGAAGAGCACAAGGTAACAACAACAGCAACAACAACACGACAATAAGGTCTGCCCAACTGACCTCCGACGAGCAGGGTGACGTTTTGAGTTCGCGTTTCTCCGCCATGAAAGCGGACTCGGCATGCATAGCGGCCTCCGTCCGCCGCACCCAGTTTTGACACCTCCAAACTCGCCGGACTACTCAGAGCTGCAACACAGTACAGTAAATACACTTATTATTGTTAGTATTACGTATTATAGCTATATGTTTTAAAGTCACAGTACCGTCGCAAGCGCCGCGTTTGGTGAGATGCAACACAGAATGCATATATGTATATGCGCATACTGAACAATATAAAATAAATTGATAGAAAAAAGCAGCACATTAAACAAACAAAAAAGAAAAATTAAATATATATACAGGGTCATTCATATTGTTGTGCACGCATTTCGAGGTTTGATAGAACTCGGCAAGAAAATAAGTTTTCCCTATGGAGGGAAGACGTGGAAACGTCTTGTTTAGGAGAGAGAGAGAGTGAAGTTTATAAAAGTAGTTTTTCTGCCTTTTTTTCCTACATAGTTGTGCGAAATCTCTGTTTGCGGGAGAACCAGTCAACGCATGAAGGAACCGATTTCACCGGCGTGTTCGGAGGAAAATTCTGCACAACGAAAGACACTTCACTAGCTTGCGTAGCAAAAAGCTAATACCCAGATTCAGGAAAGTCATGAAAAGTCGATATTTTACGTTAACGCCTTTTCATGAAAAATCGTAACAATTTTCCATTGCGACCAAAAATGTACGTCCGAAAGACCACTCTCACGCAATAGCAAATTTAATGCCCATCATTTTCGTATCAAGATGATGGTGCTGCGTTACGTAGTTGTCAAGTCACTAAGCTTTTTCGATAGCCATATCGAAAGCGAAGGCATGCATATTTCCATAGGGCGTATGAGAAAGTTAGGTACATATTTTGAGGTTTGGTAGAACTCAACAAGAGAATAAATTTTCCTAGTGGAAGGAGGGGGCGGAAACGTCTTGGCAAATTTTTACGGTTCTGAACGTGAAAACTTGCACGTAAAACATAACAACTATGACTGTCGAAAAAGCTTAGTGACTTGACAACTACGTAACGCAGCACCATCACCTTGATACGAAAATGATGGGCATTAAATTTGCTATTGCGTGAGAGTGGTCTTTTGGACGTACATTTTTGGCCGCAATGGAAAAATTTTACGATTTTTCTTGCCGAGTTCTATCAAACCTCGAAATGCGTGCACAACAATATGAATGACCCTGTATATATTATAAAAGTTTATTTTTCGTATATTACAATATGCATGTGGGGCACATATTATGGAAGGTTAGCTATGCCAATGGGCCTAGCGGGATATATATATATATATATATATATATATATATATACAGGGCCATTCATATCGTTATGTACTTATTTCGAGGTTTGGTAGAACTCAGCAAGAAATTATTTTTTCCCAATGGAAGGAGAACGCGAAAACGTCTTGTTTAGGAGAGAGTGAAGTTTAGAAAAGTAGTTATTCTGCCTTTTTTCTCTTACATAGTTGCGCGAAATCTACGTTTTCAGGAGAACCAGTTAACGCATGAAGAAGATTGTACCGGCGTGTTCGAAGGAAAATTCGATACAACGGAAGACACGTCACTAGCTTGCGTAGCGAAAAGCTAATAGCCAGATTAAGGAAAGTCATAAAAACCGATATGTTGTTATGTCTTACGTTAACGATTTTTCGTGAAAAATCGTAATTTTTCCAATACGAAAAGACCATCGTACCGAATAGCAAATTTAATGCCGATCCTTTTCGTACCAAGATGACAGGGCTGCGTTACGTAGTTGTCAGGTAACTAAGCTTTTTCGATAGCCATATCGAAAGTGGGAGGAAGGGGCGGAAACGTCTTGACAAAATTTTACGATCCTGAACGTGAAAACTTGCACGTAGAACATAACAACGATGACTGCCGAAAAAGCTTAGTTACTTGACAACTACGTAACGTAGCACCGTCACTTTGGTATGGTGGGCATTAAATTTGCTATTGCGTGAGAGTGGTCTATTGGACGTACATTTTTGGTCGTAATGGAAACATTTTACGATTTTTCATGAAAAAGCGGTAACGTAACATATCGACTTTTTATCACTTTCCTTAATCTGGCCATTCGCTTTTCGCTACGCAAGCCAGTGAAGTATCTTCCGTTGTGCAGAATGTTCCCCCGAACACGCCGGCATAATCGGTTCCTTCATGCGTTGACTGGTTCTCCCGCAAACGTAGATTTCGCACAACCATGTAGGAGAAAAAGGTTGGAAATAGGCCTCCCGGCACAGTGATGATCCAGTTGTTGACAGGCAAGCCTCGTATACAGTGTTACGGTTGTTTGCCGCTTTGGAAGGTGGACATGCTCGCGCGACCTTTTGGTTTCGTGCATTTGCGAAACACGCTTCTGATGTCTGCGTGTTCATAAATAACAATCTCTACATATATACATACTTGTTTGTAAACAACAATGTTTACATGCATATAAATGCGCGTGAATAAATATGTATACCTTTAGGCCTATTTGTGTGTGCGTACAATTGAATGTATGTATTTCGGTGAGTGTTCGCTGTGTGGCTCACAAGGTTTGCTGTCGGTTAGGCTACCGACAGCCGCAGATTGAGCGCTACCGAAGCCAGCGGAATGAGCGCACAATCTAGACATGACAGTATACACTAAGTGGTTACCAAAACATAGATGTTCGACTGGAACACTGGACATCACTGGTGCCAGCCGGCGCAGGAATCAAAACAACGATTGCAGTTGCTAAATACAGAGAAAGTTCGACGGGACACCCGATATCGGCATCGTGAGGGAGTTCAACTACACAACTCTGCCCTAGTGCGAGTAACGAAACAAGCCTGCGACAGGACGGACATCCGACAACCTAGAAGTTGGCGTCGAACACCAATATACTCGGGTGGTCCCCGGAGATAGGAATAAAGCGAGAAGATTCTTATCTTATTTAGTAAACAAAACAGACGAGTCAAGTGGTGATCCATCGCATTGAAGTCGAGAGAAGACACATACGCCTAAGAAACCAACGAAACGTTTTGTTACGGAATCAACCAGGTATTAGAGAAGGACGAGCTCGAAGCTTTTCAACGGAAATAGGAGACAAGGACAGAAACATTGCGGTGGGCTAAATGGTTGATACCCCACTTTCGATTACCTGATGAAACGTCACGATGAAGTGAGCTACCCCCTCACGCGCATGTACTAGGTGGATTGCTTTCAGAAGTACTTGGACCTCATCGGCAAGGTAGAGACTCCGACATGCCAAATTTGCAACTGCGAGGAAGACGATTCAGCTTGACACACGATGTTCAGATGTAGATACGCCGAGGCAAGGCAAAAAGAGCTGACTAAAGCAGTGAGCGAAGAACAGCGAGGACAATTAGTTGCAGATGGGCCAATACACTCATCAATGACCAACTGGTTGTTTATAAGCGCCAAGGTATTTGTGTATGTGTGGGTATGAATTATGCGACGCGTATGCACTGATGCAAATATAAGTGGTCCCACTAGCCACCAGTTCCGCCGTAGTGTTTGGAAAAACCTTTTTCGCCGTAGTAGGGAATTGTAGAGCCTGTTAAAGCAAATATGTTTTCCAATGGAACATGGTCTCTGAGATGTCTTGTTTCGGAATGAGACTTAAAATACTACAATTTGTGGCATTAGTGGTTTTGCTCGACATAGGAGCATAGCATGTGCTGTTGCGAGACAACCAGTCCTCCTATACAGAAACTATGCGGCATGGTCGCCTAGAAGAGAATTCGCAAAAAATGAAGTTCTTTATTAGCTTTCACACCAAATGTCTCAAAATCATTACCCTACGACCACCCACGGCGCTTAAAACTAACATATTCAGGCAAATGCACATTTCATGATGACAATTTTGGCACCAAACGTATGGCAACGCGAGCTGTCGTTGCGGAGTAATTACAATTATTTGGCCAGATGTCGAGATTGAGTGCATGCAAAAATGACTTTGTTCCAGAAAGGTTTAAAGAGCGATACATGGAATTGTAGAGCTCGTTAAAGGAAATATTTTTTCCAATGGAACATGGTTTCTGAAAAGTCTTGTTTTGGAGTGAGAGCGATATTACTACAATTTGTGTCACTGGTGTTTTTGCCCGACATAAGAGCATAAAATGTGCAAATACGAGACAACCGGTCCTCCTATATAGAAACTAAGCACACCGTCGTATTCGCGAGGAAACTCAACTTTATCTGAAGGACATATAATATTGCCGAAAAGATGCGACACAATCGTTTAGAAAAAAATCTGCAAGAAATTGAGTCTTTTTTTAGCCTTCGCGTTCAATAGCTCAAAATCATAACCCTACGATCAATCACAGCGCTTAAAACTAACACAGGCAGGCAAATGCGCAATTCATGCCGATCATTTTGGTACCAAGTAATTAGCAATGCGAGCCGTGATTGCGGTGTAATTGAGATTGAGTGCTTGCATAAATGATCTACTAGCACTCAATCTCGACTTCTGGCTGAAAAATCATAAATACTCCGCAATCACAGCTCGCATTGACATAGATTTGGTACCAAAATGATCGCCATGAACGTGTTAGTTTTGAGCGCCGTGAGTGGTCGTAGATTTTTAGATATTTAGCGAAAAAAAAATAAAAAAATATATATATATATATATAATAGAAATAATGAATTTCATTTTTCGCTAATTCTCATCTAAACGACCGTGTCGTATTTTCTGACCAGCCTTACATGTTCTTTGAATGAAGCAGAATTCTCTCAGAAACACGACGGTGTGCTTAATTTATGTCTAGAAGAACTGGTTGTCTTGTCTGTTGGCAACAGCACATTTTATGCTCCTATGTCGGACAAAAACACTATTGCCACAAATTGTAGTAATTTAACTCTCATTCCAAAACAAGACTTCTCAGAGACCATGTTCCATTGGAAAAAATATTTGCTTTAACAGGCTCTACAATTCCCACTTACGGCAAAAAAAAAATTTGCAAACACCCTGTATATATATATATATATATATATATATATATATCGCAAATAAAGCTGTAACGATTTGCCTGAGCTAAGTATATATATATATATATATATATATATATATATTTGAATAAAAAGCGCGCCTTATCCAAATGAACAGGCAAGGACCTTCAGTGATTATAAGCAAATTAATATGTCTAGCTAACAGAATGAAGTTGAACTGCATATGGGAACTTAGACATGTAATGATACTCCGAGTCATTGTCTTTTAGAAGTTGCTTACTGCTCTTGTACGCACATAAAGAAGCTTTTTAGAGGTTAGTAGAGAGGATGTGGTGGTGGAGTACGTTCCGACGCGTTAACTGCTAATACGCTATAACACCAATGAAATACATATTAGTTCTATAAAAAAAGAATATATATATATATATATATATATTTCTTCAACTTTGTATACTTAATTAAACCAAGTAGGGTAGCGTGCAGCGTAACGTCATCAAGCACTTAAGCATTAGCGAGACAAGCACCCACTTTGTTAAAAAACAAGATTCAAGAACGATAACACCACTATCACCAACAACAACAACAAGTGCAGGGCAAATGGTAGGGATCGAGATCAAAGAGGATGAACTCGAAGCCGAATGATGAAAAAAACGAATATCCATGCTGTGCTCCTCGATCATGGCGTAGCACGATAGCAGCCGTCTTAGCAGCCGATAACAGCATTTCCACTACATTAGACAAACATTGAGATTGGGCTTATCCCAACCGACAAACCGGTGAAGTCTACAGGACGAAGAGGAAAAAGAAAAAGACGATAAACAAAGGGGAAGAGAAGAAAAAGAAAAAGACGATGAACAAACGCTACGGTGTGACGACAGCCCGACGATGACGACGACGACCACGATGAAGACTATGAAAAACAGCGATGAAGAAAAACGAGAAGGAAAACGGCAAAGCATATAGAGGCGGCTTGGGCAGACAGAGAAAGGGGTAGATGCGGCGGCGGCGGCGGCAGCGGGAACAGCGGAGAGAGGAAATGAAGAAGAGAGCAACCGTTGTCGTAGCCCTGCAAGTAGCAAGACTGTTCACAGTGGTGGTAGGAGTAGGAGTAGTAGCAGAAATAGTAGCCGGAACAGAACGAAAGCAATAGTAGCTAACTCAGGCTTTCATCCAATACGAGCCATGATGAATGATCCGCCCGGTTCTTGCGTAGGAATGCGGGATGTGTGTTATGAGTACGTACGTGCATGCATGCGTCAATGCATGTACATATATGTGCGTACCCACGATGCTGGTGGAGAGCATTGTCATCATTGAACAAAGAACGTACCGTGCCCCCCGTCCAGCAGCACCCCCAAGTAGGTTAGCCCCTTTGTTCTCTGCTGCTGCTGCTGCCGCTACTATTACTCTTACTACTACTGCTATTGCCCCCTGGAACACACGCCGAGCACTCACTTCTCCGTATCCTTGCACTATTCGCCTCGATCGAACAAAAAGATGCTATAGGGGATAGGGGGGTTAGAGCAGGGGATATCGTTGGTTGTAACATAATATGCAATATTGAAAGATCAGAGAGCAAGAAATAAAAGAGAAGCGGGGAGGGGCGGGGGGTGGAGGAAGAAAGAGGTACAACTACAAACCCATAGTCCATCCGCTGCTGATTGAGCTTGCAGTACGTAGCCTAGGCGGAGAGGCATGAAGTGCGTCGTCGAACTTGTAGACATGAGAGCGATGATGTGTAGTCGTCTATAGGCATCGTTACATACACGAATTGCTAAGAGATAAATCTATACCCATGATATAGATGTGTCTCTTAGCAATTTTTTCCAGTACCTATATTTGCCTATGCATATGTAGCAATATGCTTGTGCCGATATATGCGTGTTGTTTACAGTACAAACAGTACGATCATGTTCAATGTGTACAAACGTGTTAATGACGCGAATGAAAAAGACGTCTTATTAGAAAAATGATACGTGTGATGATTGCCGATATTTTAGCAGAATCGAGAGCTTCCATCTTAAAGCTACTACACGTGACTACCTTGTTTGTACACGTCAAGCTGTTTACACGTTAAGCTAGTCATGTAACAACGTGGGTTGATTTAGACAAAACGAATACGCCCACCACCAGAGCGACCATTACTATATAGGCTACATTCAGTATGAAGCCGCATAGTAATATGAATCAGAGTTAGTAGACGCGGTGTTTAAATTGGATAAATATAAAACATACTATCAAGTGTCCACATGAGTAATACAAATGGGGTGAAATTTCAACGTGATGAAGATGCCTAGCCCATACTGATATCTTACGGCGTAACTGATAAAGTGTAGTTAGTGTTCGTCTAAACATTTTAATATCGCGATCTACGAATTTATTTTAGTACGACATACTTTTACGCTTGGATTCAATTAAAGGTTATGCCAAGCTTGAGCGGCCTTCTTTACAAAATGCGAGACATGACCTGCTTCCTATACACGACCCCCGTTGGCCGCCAGTTAGATTTCAAGTTGCTTTCAATTCTAGCGTATAGCCTTAGTAGTATTTAGAACACGTTTTCGGAACGAGACTTGCCTTGCTCAGGGCAAGCTTACAGTCAGTTTGAAGAGGGAGCCCTCTGTCCGAAATCACGTACGTCTATGTGCTTCCATTGATAGTAAGTTTACTACGATTGTAAGCGCAGAGTGGGTTGACGTATAACGCTACCAATAAGGCGCCGTTGTAAAGTTCCGACACCATCTACCATCTCTTACCGAGAATACCTCTGGACTAGCGTTAGTCCTAGCAATAGGCAATTTTATTCTTAGCGCATGGTGCGCGGGTTTCAATCATGCCTGCACAAATTAAATTCAAATATTCATTAGTGACATACAATTTCCACAAGTAACGCATTTTCAACCATTGTAAAAATTAAGGGTATCTTTGCAAAGAAGGCTATCGCCAGTGTCTGCCCGCTGTTTTGAGTGTGTCAACATCCTATATGGCACAACGCTGTTTATTTGGTTTTATTTTTTAATAAGGTTGAGAGGTTGATCAAAATACACATGTTTTAGTGTACCTGGCAAAATTAAACAAATCTGTTGCTTAAGTTTGGTTTCCCTTCCTCACCAAGTAATTTTAAAGCACATTGAACATAAAACACACATGAAGAAATAAGTCGTAGGTCTTATATATGGGTGCGGTATCACAATATTTACAGCAATTTTAATAGAGTAGGCGTTATTAGAAGCAGCCCCAAATTAGATACAGTTTTTGCTACAATGTGTCAGAACGCTATACGTATACTTTATAAAAGTGCAATATATTTGCGTCTTTCCATAAGTGTTCAGTGGTCGCCCTGTAGGCTAGCACAAATACATTTCATATGCATCTTTCCGGAGGGAACAGCTTGTTATCAGACGCCTAGCACGGGCTTCGTAAGGACCAATAGCTATCGGCACCATAGGGCGGATTCGGACTTAGGCCGAACTCATCTACGAGTCTTTGCCTAGAAGACAAGACTCTACCTCGTCATCAAACTTGTCGTTAGAAACGCTTTTAGTAGTCTACAGGAAAGAGTCCTCCTGGAGATTCTCCACAGGAAGAACGTTTACTTACGCCGGATCATACCAAGAGGACCAGACAACACACTGCCAGTTTTGACATGAACATGCAGGGTTGCCACAGGACTCCATACTTGGCCCCCTGCTTTGACTGTACTGTGGCTAAAGCGTACTCTTTCCGGGGTTAACCTCCTTGCCTTTACCGCCCTGGCCCGAACACCGGACCTGTTGCAGAGCCATGCCAATAAAGCACTTGCCGATGTCGCTCACTGGATGCAGGCAATGGGGTTCTCTCTCGCACCTGCTAAGAGCGAGGCGATACCCTTAGTGGGACGGGAAGTGCCCCACCCTCCACCTTCATTTGGAGGACCAAGAGATCGCACTTGTCAACAAGGCGAGTTATCTTGGGGTCACCGCAGATCGGGGTCTTCGTCATACTGAATGCGTGCGGCGGGTGATAGAGGAGGCAATCAAAGCAACTTTGTACAGCTCATGCCTAACACTTACAAGTCACGACAGACGACGAATATCCATGTCCGTGGCCAAATCAGTTGCCCTGTACAGAGCTCAGACCTGGCCTTGACCCAGCTGTGTCGGGCTGAGAGAGTCGAAGCTCTCACGGTGATCGCGGCGGTTAGCGCAGCCCTCGTTGTGCAACTCTACAGCTTTTAAGGAAAATATCGGCTTTTAACTAACATGTCATCTGCAAGAAAGCGGCGGAAACGCCCAGCTACTGGAACACAACGTCTTGTTTTGAAAGTCTTGAAAGCTATGCTACAAGAGAAAACTAGAGCCAACTCCTCTAAAGCCCCCCCTTCCCATTGCTCCCGGGGAACATACCCGTCAGGAGTAGTAAACTAGGTATAGCCGTTGCATTTCCGGTAAGTCCACTAAAAATATAGTGAATGCATAGCGTAGATCATGTTATTCGCACCTAACAAGCCGTGGGTACGTAACGTCTGAGGGCACATTGCGCCTCATATTGTGAGGGCATATTGCGTCCTTGCGCATCATAAATATAGCTGTTTCATTTTAACGACTCTGTTGTTTTATTTTTACGACTCCTCGGGTGTACATTCGCCTTTACAAATATTTTGTTCTTCCCAAACTTACATATTGCTCTTTTGTCTGCGAGTCTTATCTTCCTAAATACAGAACGTTAGTGAAAGGCGTCCAAGACAGGTTCGTGAGATGCCTGCGCATCAGGTACCTTCAAAGCGTGTTAGGTGATGTTGTTCCTAGAATTTACTCACTTTTTCATGCAAGGCAACAATCTGCTCCACGTCAATTACGCAAAATTACTGGGACATTTGTTTATGTATGCTCAGATAACCTAAGGAGTCAACAATCACTCCAAAAGCCGTGGCCCGCGGTGAGTTTATGAACGGACTGTTTGCTTAGCGAATGGCCAAATGGGTGCGTGCAAATTCAAATAGCACTCGACAATTTGGCGATTAGTTACATTTGTTTTTGTTAGAAGTACATATGCTGATAATAGTGCAAAAACTCGGGTTCTACTCCCGACAAAAGACAATTCTTCCGCAAGAAAAACATATTTTTTTAAGCACTTTGATTACCGGCGATGGACGTAGACTGTCTATAACAACGTAACTTGTACAAAGTCATAGTCGAAACCAGGCGACGCAGGCCCGACGCCGTTGCGAAAGCAGGCCCTCATACTAATAGGCCATGCTGCGTCTCGCCTAGAATTGCAAATGCATAATATACGATGACTTTTTGCAGTGCAACGAAACCACTAACGACCGTACCGTTATCGAAACGCACCCGAACTCTGCTATCGTACAGGGCACTGCATTTCACCATAATGTATTCTAACGCCTACTGGCATACATCTCTGGCGATCTGTCGCAACTTACTGCATTTTACATGGATGCTTTGCCGCATCACCCAGCTTATATTCCTGACCATAATGTCTCAGACTCTATCATCTGTTGGGCTCACGTCAGAAATCTCTGAGAGGAAACACTTTAAATGTTTTGAGGGTACCAACAACTACTTCAATCACTACTTCTGCAACTAAAGACGGGACATTTTGAAAAGGTGGAGTTTTCTCGCGTTGGATGAAGGCTTTGGAAAGAGGTGGTGAGTGTGCATATATGGTTGACACTAAATGACACCATATGCATAACGTTGCTTAAGCCGCCTTACCCGGCTACCCAGTTCATAGTACAGTCTTATAAACATCTGGGCTATCAGAGAGTGAAGCTTAAGGGGGGATGTGCGTTTAGTGGCTACGGTTCTCAACGGAGTA
Source organism: Dermanyssus gallinae (assembly GCA_003439945.1). Classification (NCBI taxonomy): domain Eukaryota; kingdom Metazoa; phylum Arthropoda; class Arachnida; order Mesostigmata; family Dermanyssidae; genus Dermanyssus; species Dermanyssus gallinae. The sequence continues at coordinate 17,255 of QVRM01005820.1, read as the reverse complement.
ACATCCAACCGTTGGGGTCAGGTCCCACACTGCTCGAGAGAGAGAGACTCGTAGTAAAAGTGGGTAAATGCATTTAACACCTCCTCCACAAAAATGCATAAGGTACTTTTTCTTAGTAAATTTTCTCTAAACAAATAAACTGAACTGTTCTGGATGGTCTTGTGGTGTATGTTCAGTTGTCGCCATCGTAACATTAGTCACTACAATTAGCACTATCAGCTGAGAATGCGTGTCACAGGCCGTCGCACGCGGCTGCCCCGGCGCCGTGTGATAGGTTAGCCCGGCCAGTCATACGGTACGACTCGCATGCATTTGAGTCACGTCACTCGTGACTCGTCAGTTGTCGAGAAGACACGCGAGAGAAAAAAAGCCGCAAATGTAAAACGACAAACGTTGAGGATGATGACGACGACGACAGCAATGACTTCGAGGACGAGACGACTTCTTTGGATGAGCTTTTACGGCAGCTGATCGACCGACAACTGGGTCGACTACGGCGGAGGGCGGTTGTCCCTGTCCGTATGTCTATCTGTCTGTCTGTCTCTGCCTGTGCGTTCGCTGCGCACTTGTTATGACAGATGGCGCGCGACGCGTCGATATTGGCGGGGCACGAATCGAACCGAACCCAACCCAACTCAACTCAACCCAACCCAAGCAGACTGCACGATGCCGCCGCGCTCTACGCCAAAGACGACGAGATGCTGGAGTAGTAGTCGATACACGCCAGTTTAACGGCCGGGCGCCGCCGCCACCGCCACCAATCTCCCTTCCCCGCCCGTAAAAGTGTATACATACGCCGCCCCGCACGCAAGGCATAGAGACAGAATGCGATGCTTCGAGTACAGCGACCAGCCGCCGAGTGAGGCTTGCAAGAGTGCACAGCAAGCGGCACTTTTGGCGCCACCATCCATCGTCTTTTGCTTGCATGGCCTCCTTGCTGGGTGTGGGGGGCGATGACGACGGAGGGGGCCCGGGGGGGAAGAAGCATGGAAGAGCAGCAAGGGGGTGCATGGAAGAGCGGCAATGGGAGGAGAATACGAAACAAAGTTGAAGTCAGAGATCGACATTCGGGCGTATGTGCGGGCGCCCTCACAACGGGCTCCCGTTCCTCTGCTGCTCCTTCCGTTGCTGCTGCTGCCGTTGAAGCCTTCGCATGTTCCACTCGGGGTTTCCTCCTCAAGTTCTCCTCCTTCTGTTGTTGTTTTGTTGTTGTTGTTGTTGTTGTTGTTGTTGTTGTGTGTAATCGTCATTGACGTTGTCGTTGTGGCTGTTGATGTTGCTACTGTTATTGTTGCCCACTTGAATTCTTTCGATCGGCGGTTTAGTCGCCCAGCTAGGCAGTTGCCAGCTCGCCATATGAGACACATAGGCGAAAAAAAACGGCAAACGGATCCCCCTCTCATGGCTTACTGCAGCAAATCGTCATTCTCCCTCGCGCGCTCTCTCTCTCTCCCTCTTGTATTCTATGTCTCTCTGGTTGGCTTTGCCTTGCTGTCGCATGTCTTGTTCAGCATTCTGCCAACGTCTTTCCGGTAGCAGGACACGTCTCCAAATGTGCCGCTGTGCGCGATTTTTCATATCAATGCTAAGAGGAAATCTTACACGACTAGGGGTAACTTTTGTGTTTCTTTCTCTCTCTCTCTCGCTTTCCCTTCAAAGTTTGTTCTGCAAGACAATCTAACTCTGACTGAGAGTGAAATGTGGTCCTTATCGTCGTCGTAAGCTAAAATCACGCACAGACACCGGTGGAAGGTGCTGCACTGTTTGACAAACAAGGGATTCTGCTTTGTGCATAAGCAATTTCAATGATTAAAGTCTTGGACCGACAACTGACAATTAAATTTACCGATTTAATTGATTGGCATTATTAGTGCCAGCTTGCACTGTACGCGTCGTGACGAAAAATACAATTTTATTAGAGTAATTAACATTGTAATGTTTGCTTGGTTTGTCCTAAATTGCATATGCGATCCTTCTTAAGATATGAAAGGCGACCGTGTACCAGGGTTTTTGATAGACCAATTATAAACAATCGATTAGCTTAGCCTAAAGCCTTATTGTAAATCTATTCTTAAGTATTATCATTGTGATTTTATTATTATTATTATTATTATTATTATTATTATTATTATTATTATTATTTGTTTTATCATCATCAGGTTGTTTTATTGACATGCTCTTTTACAGGCAATCTGTCACAATTTATGTCAAAGTCATATTTCATTAAAAATACCTATCGCTGGATCACCAGCATCTGTCAAGTGTAATCACAATATTATATATACACACAAACCTATATAATCTAATCTTGCACAGTGTCGACATTTTACTGATTTAAAAACTAAAAACAATTGTTTTCAGCATTTAGTTCCTTTGTTACACGTCTTCTAAAAACACCGACCCGCTCCGTATTTCGGAGGTCCTGCGAGAGCTCGTTCCATACTTTTGGCAGCATGCAGGCTAGAGAATGCTGCGTTAAGGTCAACTTGCATCTGGGAACCCTGAGTTGGCCCTCATATCGCTGAGACCTGAAGGGGGTGAGTTGAAATTCAAATTCGCAACCTAAAGGAAGTTTGCCTTTAACTACCTTATGGGCAAGCACGGCTAAATTTAATCGTGCCAGCTGATCGAGTTTGAGTAGTCCGAGTCTGCCGTACCATGGCGACACGTCGTCCCGACGAGACAGACCAGTAATGGCTCGCACCGCATTGTTCTGTATCACTCGCAACGAGTGCAGGGTTCCCGAGTAGGTTGCGCCCCAAATAGTGATTCCGTAGGTGAGAATCGATTCCAGGAGCGCCCTGTATACAAGGACCAGAACAATGCGGGAGACCTTGGCCTTCCTCAGACGGGCCAGCGATGCCACCACAGCACAGCAGACCCTGACGCTCGACCGAACGTGACTTTCCCATTTCATGTTCTCATGAAGCGTGATACCGAGACATTTTACTTCTCGACTCAGAGGGACACCTGCACCGCCCACTTGAAGGGATATATTACCTGTGTCCAGTTTCAGCCTCGATGCCCGCTGAGGTGTGTGAAATAGGACAAGTTTCGTCTTAGTCGGATTCACGACAAGACCAAACCGTTTAAAATATGAAATTGCCGTTTCAATGCCGGTTTCCACATGCCTAAGATTAACTTGACCGTTTGATAGCTGAGCAGGTGAGATGCGGAACAGCAGAGTTGTATCATCCGCATATACCACTGGTCGACACTCTATATCCCTTTCAATGCCACGCAAGACGAAATTTATGTAGATTATGAAGATGAAGGGGCCAAGAACCGACCCCTGGGGAGTCCCAATCGAGACAGTCCCAGGGGTGGAGCTCAAACCCCCCACCGACACAAACTGCTTACGTCCGCCTAGGTACGATTTAAACCAGGCAGTTACACCTGGTGCGCAACCCATTTCTCGCAGCATCTTAAAAAATATAGAGTGGTCAAGACAGTCAAAGGCCTTCGCTACGTCAAGGAATGCGCCGAGACACATTTTCCCGTCTTCAGCTGCTTTGACTATTTCCCACCAGATATGGTTTTGAGCCAACTCCGCTGATCGCGACTCCCTGAAACCAAATTGGTTTTTAGAAAGAAAATTGGTCGCATTTAGGTATTCCTCGAGCTGCTTCTTAATAAGTCTCTCAAAGACCTTATATATAATGACACCAGCGATATCGGTCGATAGTTTCCAGGTTGGTTCTTATCGCCCTTCCCTTTGTAAAGCGGGATTACCGCTGATGTCTTTAGGCGTTCTGGGAACACCCCGGTCCTGATCGACATGTTGAAGATCGCAGCTAGAGGGCCTGATAACGCGTCGATTAAATTCAACTGTAATCGACCAGGCACGTTTCCCCCGGCTTCAAATAGATCCGATTTCACATTTTTTGCAGCGCAGTGCAGCTCCTGAGCTGTGATATCACTAAAGGAAAATGAATTGGGCTCGGAGCTCCCTATGCCAGAAATGGCGTCGTCTACCGCCTCCCGTTGGGAAAGTCCAGCCGCGGTTTTAGCACCGATTGAGGTGAAAAACTCGTTTAGTGCGTCTATTACTTCCTGGGCCTCTTCAAGCTCTTGGCCGTCGACAAGCAGACGCTTGGGTATCGTGGCCTTTCTTTTACCACGGCCGCAAACTTCATTAAGAGACGCCCACAGTTTTGCAGGCCGATTACTGACAGCTACAAACTGTTTCTCGAAGTAGGCGTCCCTTTTTTCTCGGAGCCTCTTCCTATAATTTGCCTGCCACCGCTGCAGCGTCTCCCTGTCATCTACGGTCCGTTTGTGAAGCCACCGACGACGTGCTCTGTCAACCACACGTCTTAGCTCAGCCAGTTCATGGCCAAACCAAGGAGCACGATTTACCTTTTTTGGAGCCCTACGCTGCCTCAACGGGAAACTTTTGTCGAACAGATGTCGAAGCTCCCTATTGTACGATTCGTAAGCCGCATTGGGGTCATCTGAGGCAAGAACTGAGGACCAGTCCACCCTGGAGACACCGTCCTCAAAACGCCCTAGGCCCTCATAATTGAGCTTTCGGTAGGCAGGGCAAGCCTCAGGTTTTGCCACACACTGTGACAATAGTGTTGTGCTGCCCGCTAACATGATTCCTACTGGGCAGTGATCGGAAAATACCGTATCAACAACGAAAGGAGTAATCTGTAGATATCGTTCACAGTTTGCAATAAAAACGTGATCAATGCACGAGCCTAAAGAGACAGCATTGGACCTGAGGTTTGGACGTGTTATCATATTGACTGCATACTCAAAACCCTTGCTGGCAAGAGCAGTACAATATTCAACAGAGATAGGGTCCCCTTCTAGTAGGTCAATATTGGTGTCCCCCACAGTTTACAGACTGAAATTTCTAATTCGACTTTTCTGCTTATTTTGTACATGTTTACATTTTTCTATCCAGACATAAAAAACGATGACGCTGTTCACCAGAGGTTTGTGCTTTAATTTACACTCCACTAAGTTATCCAGTGCAAAAGCAATTGTAAGCTCCCTTGTACAGCCTCAATCGTCGTAGTAGACGCAGCAAAACTAGTAATAAGTACTATATTTATTGCAAAAGAGATCGACACGTCATGCGAACAGTTGGACGCCGTTGAACAAAAGTGACGCAGTTCAAGATGATTTTAGGTAAAAGCGCTTTCCATAGAGTGGTAATGTTTTGCGACGTGCTTTTTAAGATACATATTGTCGACAGCTAGTATGTACTAGACAGATTAGTTTACAACAAAAAAATCAATCTCCCACCTGAGACGGAACATAATGACGAAATGTGTATTCTCAGACATGCTCAAGATTGTATACCTTATGCCCCAGTTTCCAATTCAAAAGTTTGTGTTGAGTTCTATACTTGATATAATGAACCAGATACTCTTTTAACCAGCGGTATCTGGGGGGGGGTTTGTCTTTTACCCAGCAGAGGGCATCCGTCAAGCAGTAGTAAGTGCTGCATTGCTGCTCGAAAGACTTGCATCTATACAGGTGTGCTTCCCAAGCAAGGTTGCAAGCAAAATCCTAACTGCAACAAAACCTTCCTATAAAAGACCTGTATCCCAAATCATGTGACAAAGGGCCGCTGATGGCCCATGGTGTTTCCGGAATGAGGTCTTGCAATGAAGTCAATATATATATATATATATATATATATATATAAATTGTATATTTTGCTACGCTTAAATATATATATATATATATATATATATATATATATATATATATATATATATATATACATATATATTTACATAATTGACGAGAAAAGACACGTACTAACTGAAATTTGGTGAGAAGGCCTGATGTCGCTCGGCACACGGTGCCAGCAGGCTGGTCATCAATATCATCAACTCGGGGCAGAAATCTAACCTACGCCTAGATCCTAATTGATGCAAATGTAATACCATTGGATACGGCTGAATTAACTCGCCTCAGCTGCCAATGAATGCTGTCGCTGTCGAAACGTTGCCATCACCGTTGGCTACCCAAATTTGTGACGGCTCATCATCACACGCGTCGAATGGTCACTAACGCATGCTTGCCCACATCAGTGTTCCATACATTAGCTTTAGCCCACCATGATATGACGGTTAGGTGACAGCATGTAACGTACGTTACTGTCTGCTACTGCTTAGTTGCCATTGCTACTCTTATTTTTGCCGTCGAGTATTGTGAAATCCTGTTAAAACGCACTAACAGATCAGCAGCAGGCAAGTATTGGCAAGCTCTTGCAAATGTCGCGTGTCAACTCAACGGTAATATACTGTGGCTACGTGTACATACATTGCTCTCTTCTACTGTTATTCGAATCAAGTTACAATTACTATCACTGCTTGATTTATCATTATTACTATTACAAGAACGGGGAAGTTAAAACTGTGCTGCACGAGTAGCAATCCAGGCTAAGAAGGTTTGTGAGCTTTACACCGGCCTAGACGCAAGCTGCTAATGACGCATCATGTTTTCCTTCCAGCAGCTTTCAGAGCTTGCCGGTACGGCCGGAGGGGCAGAAAGAGTTCGACGTCGACCCAATGACATCTTGGAAAACACGCTGAAGTAGGTTGAACGGGCGCGGACAGGGCTTGCTCTCGGCCCGGACTGCCGAAGACCTAGAAACGAGGCTTTTGTTGGTTCCGAAACCAAGGAAGAGCCTAGAAGAGCGGGCGTCGGTGTTCCGGCCTAGCAGCCTACTGTACGTTTTAGGCAAGATGGTAGAGAACATCCTCATCTACAACTTTAACGAGAAGATTGAAGCCAACAGAGTGTTATCGGAGGCTCAGTACGGATTCGCTGCCCGCTGCAGCACTTTCTTCGGGGCTCGGAAAGTGGACTGGCTTTTGAACGAGAGAATTCGTGCTCCTCACTGGCGCGGAGACGCTTCTCTCGTGGTTTCAAAGCTATACCAAAGCATTATCGAGCCTGAGGGGGTAGGGAAGAATACGGGTTTTGTGAGCCCCACACCAGTCACGCTAGTTGCTCGTGACGTATACACATCAAGCATTCCCCAAAACGATCAAAGAAAAGGATACGTTCACGAAATATATCAATTTTGAATGCGCCATTGGAATCTAATTCGAATAAGAAAAAATGTTTTTTGTGCAACCTTGACCCAAGTAGAACAGACTACAGCCCTTTGAGCGGTGGCTCACGGCGTTGCTTTATTTGTATTATAGTGATGGACTCATAACACCACTTCCAAGCGTCCGTACAAGCTGCAATACTGCGAGGGCTTGCTTGCATGGGTCGTTGCTCGGGAGCCGGGCCCGGGCTGTGTTTGAAACAGATCAGTGAGATCTTTTCCTACTATAATTATGATAATGAGAGTACAGAGCGCGCGACGTTTATGTGCTGATGGTCTTACTACCTGCTGACGTTCGGTAGACAGACAGCTCGTTTCCCTGCCTTCGGTAAGCTTCACCCCTGTATGGCTGCAATTAGAAACTTGAATGCCTAGATTCATTCGGTTCATCATTACGGCTAGAACAGCAGTTGAAGTAACAGCAATCCGTAGACCGGTCATCTGTGGGCAAGTTGATGACGACTAAACCGTCAACAGCGAACGCGTGTCTGCCTTTAGTCTACTCAAGGCCGACCAAAGCTGGCTTATTACTTGGCGGTTGATTTCTGGCTCTCATCATTGTGTGGAGAAATCGCCCAGCAACCATAGAATAGCTGGCGTATTGATATTTACCGAAAATTCCAGCAAGTATATATATATATATATATATATATATATATATATATATATATATATATATATATATATATATATATATATATAATCTCATTGCTGCTGTATCCTCTATTGAAATACTTATTTGCTTTAAACACCCAAATTACAGAGTTTGCATGCAAGAGGGCAGGATGCAGGCCAAGCACGTCTATCCAGTTTGCACTTATCCGGATTTTTTTTTCTCTATCCTTGTGATAACCAGCATAAGCGTGGGCCCGTATGTGGCTGGAGTGACAGTTTCCCGAATGCCCAATTTCTCCAGTAGTCTGTTCTAAACAAAACTACGGGAGAAGAACTATCCTTGTTGCAGTTTCTGACGTATAGCAGGCTAGGAAACCTCACTGGCCTCGGACATAATATGTGCTGGACATAACTCTTGATAACGAAACGGCATCGCCCGTTGCTTCCCTGACTTCGTACAATTGTGTCGAAATAAGGCCCTTGACCATTAGCACATCAGAAGCCCCCTTTGCGGTTTTGTCTAAAATCCCTTTCCCTAAAGAGAAGTTTCAGAGTATAACGCTTAGCCGTTTAAAAGCCTATGTATCAACTGTTTTCCTTGTCGGGTAGCTTGCCATCACAATTCTGCTCGGTCGAACACCAGGCTTTCTTTCTTTCTTCTTCTTTTTTTCTTCTCTCTAATTCTTTCAGTTTCGCGTTTGCGTAACCAAGCAGTATTAAAACGGCAAAGCGGTGCTCCAAACAAAAAATAAAGTCCTGCTTTTTGTAAATGAATAACTAAGCGCATGCGCGCTATGATGATGCCACATGTACTGTGATCTGTTTGAATTCCAACATACTTAAAAAAAAAACTTAAAACGACTTAAAAGTGCCCGCCATTTTTAGCAAGTAGAGCATGTTTACATTTTGTGAAAACAACAAGATCGCAGGACCGCACGTAATATGTGTAACGTTGAATAGTATGCGGTAATAGACCACATTTCTATCATCGCCAAATATCTATCTTATATATATATACATATACATTGTCATTATATATATATATATATATATATATATATATATATATATATATATATATATTTATGTATACATTGTCACATTTCTACAGTAAGAGCCGTATCTGCCGCGGTTGTTAAGTACCTTTAATTGAAACCCATTCATTTGCGCGGCAAAACCCAACAAACACATTTACATACATACATACATAGCAGGTAGGACCATTTTCAGTTTTCAGTGAGACAACATCGAATCCGAATCTAGTAGCGGCTGTAGCAGTACAACATGTAGCATGTCTTAAGTGGCGCACCGTCAGTGCCAGCCAACAAAAGGCATTCATTCGCTTGACGATAAGTGACTAGACAGATCAACCACAAAAACAGTGTTTGCGGGGAGACTGTTACTGTAGCCGGTTGTCGCCACCCTTATTGTTACTACTGTTGTTGTTGTCGTCGTCGTCGTCGTCGTTGTTGTTGTCGTTGTTGTTGTTGTTGTTGTTGTTGTTGTTGTTGTTGTTGTTGTTGTTGTTGTTGTTGTTGTTGTTGCTGCAGGCAGCTGACAACAAGCTTGCCGTCGAAGACTGCGTACGCTGGACGCGTGTGGGTGCGCAAACAGGCGTACATCGTACATAGCAAGCCGGACCCGTTTGCAAATGCTTGTCAGGTCGTTGTCATTAGCCGGACTGCTGCTGCTGCTGCTGCCGCCGCTGCTTTTGCTGGTTGTGGAAATGCAAGGTCATGCACAGCCACGGCGTAACCAATGTGTTTGACTGGCCAGCCACAGTTCATCAGCAGTCTCTTCGGCGGCGAGTTTGTTGTTAGCTGCAGCAGCAACAACTTAACAGTAACAACAATAACAACAACAACAACAATAATTAGACAGCTACAATAACAACAACAATTACTCGACAGTTACAACAACAACAACAACAATTACTCGACAGCTACTACAACAACAACAACAACAATAACTCGACAACTACAACTACAACAACAACAACAACAACAACAACAATAACTCGACAACTACAACTACAACAACAACAACAACAACTCGACAGTGACAACAAAGAAACAGCCACGTGAGCAGTAGCTGTAGTAGTAGTTGTAGTAACAACACGAGTGGCAACAACAAAGATGGCTACAGTAGCAGAATTCCCGCAAACACTTTCGTGGGGCCGAGCGAAACGACGCGGACGCTCTGTGTCGCTCTGAGGCGCTCTCTCTCTCGAGCGCCTCTAAACGAATTTGGCTAAAGTTGACAAGCGAACACGCCTGAACAACACATTAGCGCCGAGCGGGACTCTGCTAACTCGGTCAAATGCAACGACGCGAGAAACCAGCCGCACTGGCGTCAGCGTGGCGGAGTTGTGGAAGGCCAACAGGCAGCGTGTTGACAGCTCCGTTTTGGCCATACACCGCTAACCGCTCGCCTTTCCCTCAGAGTGGTAATGAGACACAATCGGCAATCAACGGCGCTACAACAGCATTAATAATAACAACAACACTTGAAGCCGTAAAACTAGCAGCAACAACAATAGCAACAGGGATGGCGGCAGCAGCAGCAGCAGCTGTCAAATTGCTCATCGTAGTATCTATCGTCTTTTCGGTGTTGTTGTTCATGTTGTCCTTGAATCATCACATGAGTTCTATGGCCTGTTAGAGCATGTTTATTGTACGGCTTAACAACAGTGGCATGGATACCACTGTTGGGTTGTTAGGCCTTGAGTGCGCGTGAGCTCAAAGCTTACTTGACAGTGCTAAGTACTTAGGTATTATCGACACTAAATGTGTGAATAAATGCAATTTGTGATACTTGACAGTGCTTGCGGTGGGTGCTAAAAATGTGCCCCAAACTTTATAAACTATTGTCGTCCCGGCTGGCACACTATCGACTACATAATGTCAACAGCATCTAAGCCGCTCCTATTTCGGTATCTACATACCGATACGATATTGCGGTCGTTCTCTGTGTGAAGTCCCATGCCTTGTATGCCTGGCGTGAATGCTTGGCGTTCATTTTGTTTCGAGTTTGTGGTAGACACCGTTTGCGTCACCTGCGACTATGATGACACATACTCCCGTTTAGTGTAAGACATCTGTGACTGCTGGGTCGAGCAGTATTTCGAAATTTGCAGTGTTGACTTGGTCATGAAAATGTTTCTAGTACGCTTCATTGATACCTGTCAGTTTCGTTACCTTTACGCCCTGAACGTATTGGTTGTGTACGCGTAATAGAAAATGTTCGAGAACTTGGGTGTGCAAGTTCGAACATGCAAAGGTAAAATTATCATTTTGCAAACTCTTTATAATATCACAATAGGCCCTGCTCAAGGTGTAATTCAGACAATGAAGAATCTCCCGATTTCTTCTCTTGGTGGAACGGCAGGTTTTTTTATGTTTTTTTATATATAGATTTTTTTTATTTATGTTTAATAATAACAGGTATTATCTTGTACATACTCTATTTGAGAAAATAAATATGATTGATAGAATCTCCCGATAGCGCCGGTATGCTCGGTTTTCCAATTAAGAAATGCGTTCTCTCACGACCGTGCATTTTGTATACGTATGTCGGGATATCCACTTCTTAAATTAGACATTGTCTTACCGCAGCTTACACACTGGCTTAGCCACATGTTATGAACACTTTATGTGTTATGACGTCGCCTAGGACAGTGAAGCCTCATTCATGTAGCACCGACACATCCTGTGTCATTAATCATCCCTTACCTGTTGTCGGTCTGGTAACAAACAGTACACCTAAATTTAGCCAAAGCAGAAAACATATGATCAGTCGAATATTCTGCTTGTTAATTAAGTTACCAAACTAAGAAAAAAAGTCATCGAGTAAGCTCGGTAAATGTCTCGCAAAGCGCCTCCGCGTACGCGCTCACACTTTGGGCGGAATTTACAGAGCTCAGAAAACTTGAATTTTAGAAGTGTTCTGCAAACGGCGATATGCTATTGTCTCAAGTTAAGGTCATTCCCTTACGAAACACATCCGTCAGTTAAAATATTGTCTACTCATTTTACAACTCCGACTTTAAAGGGCTTGGGACGTTATGTCACTGTGCCACTCTGTTCTTTCGCCTGCCCTCTGGATGTTAGCTACGCAGCATCGGGGGTGTCGACAAACAAGCATATTGGGCGGTCAGCAGGGACAATCACTCACACTTAGTTTGTAATGACCTTTGATGAAATTTCGATATTCTCAACCAAGTTTTCGCGAGTTAATCTCACATGGAGATGTACCTGCCGTTCTCTTCGGGTACTTTCCCACGGGTCTAAAGACATATTTTGTGGCTTTGCTTATAAAAAAACATGGTGACAGCATTACCGTCGAGCTACAGTCCAATATCTCTGGTCGATGATCTCTCCAAGGTATTTGAAAGAATTCGGTTGTCACGGCTAATTCAAAACCTTGAGTTTATCGATTTCCTGTCAGCTACTCTGTTCGAATTTCCGCGCACACATGACAATATATGTCAGGTTTAGCCAAAACGCCCTAAATTTATCTGGGGTCTTTTCTTGACGCTACCGCAACTTTTAATCATGTGACCTATTCTTAACTCTTACAGAGCCTCAATGGCTGGTGTGCTCAGCAGACACCCCTCAGGGTTATGATTTGCTGTTAACCTGTTGGTAAAACATGCTTTTACTCGTATGCAGGTAAGCTTATATTTACAATCGAACTCTCATTGTGTTCGTTGTGAGTTAGTGACCTCACTCTAGAACACACTCTCCCTCACAATTTTGTGATTTTAAGCGAGAGCTTAGCAAGCGCTGTAAAATGCAGATCCGTTGCTCAGCCTCTCTATCCGACAAATATTCAATGTATCTGATTACGGTATGTCACTATGCCACTCTACAGTATTGCAAAGCACTGATACGGACGGAAAAACGACGGCTTCATTTATTCTCGGATTTTTTCCTGGCCACCGCGGAACGGTCGCATAGGTCTTCATGCAGCGGCTTCGTATACTATCGACTGCTGCTGCTGCTGCTTCTGTTGTTTCCTATTACCACTACTACTGTTAATGCTAGCAGCACGCCGACACTATCTTGGCTACGTCGGCAAAAGCTTCGTCGCGGCCACCGCTTAGTGTATAGGCAGTGCAGGAAGACTACTCGCCATCTAGAACTTGGCAAGTTCGAAGTGATTCACTACGTACTGACCACCACCACCACTACCACTACCATTGCCACTACTCCACCACCCTGCTCCCCGATGCCGTCACGTCGGCGACCGTGTCGTCGGCGTCACGTAAAAAGACAGACACTGATGCTGTTTCGTCGCAGCGAACGAGCGCCGCTCTGCCCCCCCCGGTGCTCATGGTGAAGACGTACGGCCTTTGTTTGTCGACCTTTGTCTCATCCTGTCCACTGTTGTTGTTGTTAGTGCTGCTGCTGTCGTTGTTGTCGTTGTCCGTCGTCGTCGTCGTCGTCGTTGTTGTTGTTGTTGGCACTGCTGCTGCTGCCGTTGTTGTTATTATTGGCACTGCTGCTGCCGTTGTTGGTTGTCGTTGTTGTTGTTGTCGTTGTTGTTGTTGTTGTTGTTTGTTGTTGTTGTTGGTTGTTGTTGTTGTTCTTGTTGTTGTTGTTGTTGTCCGGCTTGCCGAAATTCTCATATGTATTGACGGTCTGCCCCAATCATTCAGCTCTCTGGCTTACTTGATATATATATATATATATATATATATATATACACATTTACATAGTATGTAGATGTATATAACATACATATTGTTTTTCTCGATCGTTTGCCATCTGTCCGAATATCGAACTTCATGAAGATACCCGAAAACGTGCGGCCAAATACGAATGATGCAAGCAATATATATATATATATATATATATATATATATATATATAGTTGACAAGTAGTGTACTGTCATGTCCGTCGTTTTATCAAAACGCTAGGGATATTTCATAACTGAGAGAATTCGGGAGATAAGCCTGGCCCTGCTCAAGCACCTTGTTACCCTGTGTTTCTACCATTTTTCTTTTGGTTAGCAGTGCAAAAGGCCGCCCCTTGGTCATTTGTTAGGCTGTGCCACCGCAGTTGCGGTCCTCTTTGCGTGGGAAAAGACTCTTTTGCAAAAATATGGGTTGTGTTGACACGTGGAAACACATGGACCTCTCACATGTTTCTGAACACGAACCACAGTATACATAGGTGGTGGTCCATTGGGGCGGGACATCTGTTGCCAGTTACTAAAATGCTCCACGATATAAAAATCACAGCACATACTAGGCGTCGACCAAATAAATTATATGTGTGTGTAGGTCTATCTATATATATATATATATATCGGTAAGTGTCTTAAAAAATTTAAATATATATGCAGGCGTATGGTTATATATATGGTTTTGCCCTTATTTTGTTTCGTGGACGTATCAGTGAGCTTTCCTATCGAGATGAATAACTCCAGTCTGTTAACGCTACTACTGTTGCTAATGCTACTGACCACAACTGTCGTTAGGTGTCTCTATGTAGCACACTATAACAATAGAACATACTTTCTAGGGGACTACTCACTTCTCAAGAATCACGCAATATGATGTTTAAACGTGTGCTTTAGTTGTCCTATACAAGCCATTTTTCATGACACAGTAACTCTGACCATTCCGCAGGCTCTTCGGGTTTCACGCCCCACTCACCCTATTGATTTAGCCGACATCAAGAGGCAAACTTTCAAGGTTAAATCACTTCACTTATGAGCTACATGAACGACAACAACTTCACTCATGCCGTAACGCCCAATCACTTTACTTATGAAGTTACAGTCGATATGATAAAACTCCTTAGCTATGTTTTATCTCCGTAGGTGGCGTGACAGAACGCTACTGCCACGGTGATATAGAGCAAACAATACGGTTCATGTCTATGGGCATCGTTTAGTGAAGGTCGACACGCGTCCACTTCCTAAACACATGAATAGCAAATATTCTATATGGAACTTAATCATCGCGTCTTTGATCAGGTGAAGATAAGACCTAAATTTGGCGTGGCGATTTGACCCCGGGGTAATTGTAACTTTGCTTCCAGCGTGTCTCCCCAGTGATGTCCGTTATCTGTGCGATTGTGGACGCGCCTGCAAACACCTTCTTCGCGAAATAAAAAGCGTTGGTTGGATACGTAAATGGCGAACGAATTCAGTATTGCCACTCTTATTCAGTAGAGTATCAAGAACTCTAGACAAACACTAACACGGGTAGGTGACTGCCGTCCCACTGACCTCCGGTCTGACTGACAGCAGGAGGGTGTAAGTAATCGCTTCTCTTGTCAATGCATTGCACAGAGAGGTAAACTTACTAACTTGCGCCGTTGCCGTAGCGGATGTATACACTAATCTGAAGGGAGCGCCGCCAGCCCGAAATGACAGACCAGTCCCCCGACCGACCCCCCGACCGACACACACCTTTTCTGGGGTGCATCTACCGGGGCGAAAGGCTGCGTCGGCGGGACGATGATTCTCTCACAGAGAAGGTTTGCTTCATAAGTAGTGTTTACTCTCATCTCATTATGCCTATGAAGCCGGAAAGTAGCACAGCTCTCGACTGGTACCCCAGGTCGACGAAATCCAGGGCCACTCAGGCCGAAATCAGTGGCAGTAACCTATCCGCATAATACCAATCAAATTCGTATAATAGGAAAAATGACATGCCCCGTCCTTCCTAGTTCGAGAGGGTGACCGTTTTCAGCCCTGCCAAAGTGCAATGGCAAGGTCGCCGCCTCCTTGATTACGAAGGTCCCGGCACTAGCTAAGTATAGCAAAAGAGAGATATACTGACACTCCCGCCGCGGCAGTGCGGTGCGCACTGTACGAGGAGAGGTCGTCAGTCTGACTAAACAGACCAGCAGAAGCCTCCTTACGGCCCACTATGACGAACCAGAAAGGGCCCACCAAAGTACTCCTATCCATGCGATCAAAGAACGATCACCTCGCGATACCGCGTTACATCCCACATATACACAGTCATCGTTTCGGGGGCTCTGCTTCGTGTAGAGTACTCTATGCATTATGCCCATTGATCCAAGGCACCAAGAATCCAAACTGGAAGCCCTGATTGACTAGGTCCGGAACATTGACAGGTCGGTCTGGTGTCGGTGGCAATCACCTATCCGTGTTAGTAGAATAAACAATTACCGTGTTCAATGTTAAGAATAGGACGCTCTTCTGTATTATCGCACAGCTTGCGTTGGAGCGTTTAGAGCGCGCCTCTCTATGCCTAATCATAGAGGATGGTGATTGTCTAACGAAAACGTCAATACAGATAAGCCATTTTAACAGTCCGTGGCAATGCATCCCATAGCGTAGCGCACATCTGCGAAGCTCTAGCAGCCTCGATTGTATATGTTCTGGAAGCCGTAGTCGTAACGGTAGTATTTATATTAACTGATTTAAACTGGCTCCATTAAAAACATTTTTCGTCCTTCTTTAACTTTTCTACGTGTACAGCGGGGAGTGAACTTTTAGCCCGACATCTTATCTCGTGTATGTTTAGACTCGACGACTGTGTTATTTACTCAACCACATTAATTGTGCATGAAAGTGCACGATTTCTTTTCAGAATCTAATCCCAATGCCCCAGCGTTACCCGTGCCTAAAGTAGTACAATGGGGACGACAGCTACTCAGATCCAGGCTCGGTAGACATTGTGGACCCTAATGTGCTGAAAAGCTAGCAATGCTTATTAGAAATGGATTTTCAGAGCATGTTAGAACAATTTTCAGATTACAACCTAGCTCAAATGAGATTCGAGGTAATACCACTATTGTCGTTTTGCGATATCCCTCTATTAAAGGGGCGCACAATACGAAACCCAGCGGATACGACGTCAAGAGCGCTCGTGGCACGTACTGAAATTGCAGCTAAGTAACCATAAAACTTCGTTGTTCAAGTGCATATCCAACCTCCTTTCGACCTTCCGAAAAGTAATAGGCCAAATAAATAGTGTCTTATTGTTACCGTGTGCCATTTAGAGTAAGTGGCAAGAAGAGAAGACTGGCAATATCGTTGACATTGTTAGTAACTAGGGTGAAACAAATTGGGCTCGTTTGATGATCGCGTAATCTAAATATGCTCTGTCCAATCATTTATTGACAACCAACAGTGTATCCACTGTTGCATATTATTATAGATTGATGGTGCCATGTGTAAATTTAACTCGGCCACGGCGCCAAGAACAGCAATTACTTAAACGAAAAACACAACTGACACAAGCAGCAACAACAACAATATCCAGACGATAGAAGCAGTTTTTGAATCGCAAGTAGTGCTTAGTTTGCCTAGGAAAAGCTATGTTCATCCTCAAATACCACTGAGAATAAGATTTCAGCCATTTGCTCTTTTCTTTGGTAGAGAAATATAATTATAGTTAATTATTATAATTATTAATATGCATTGATCTCTACAGCAATACCTCTACGCAAGCAGAAACACGAACGTCACAACAAACAGGAACGCTTTCATGAGTGCAACGTGCCACAATGTGTTCTGGTGCATGCATCGAACCGTCGGCATCCGTTAGCTTGACGGCAACACAAACTCACC
>QVRM01005819.1:0-115795 GCA_003439945.1 Dermanyssus gallinae | reverse complement strand
ACCAACCAGAACAACAATAACTATAACAACAACAACAACAATAATAACAATAATAGTCGTTCGTTAATAAGAACGACTATATAGTAGTAACAATAGTATTTTTCCAAGGCATTATCTTTATCAAAGATAGACACGTAAAAAGGCACGCACACAGTGGAGGAGGTGGTGGCGGCGGCGTCGATTGTTTTCATGAGAATGAAGAATGCGGTCGGTCCGTGGTCGACAAACATCGATGACAGAACAAGTGATTGAAAACGCAACTCCATTTGGTTACGTAAAAGAGTGAATGGCTTAAGGATGGGCTGAATGTTCATTAGGCGGTTCCGATTTGACTGCTCCGAACAGCTTTAACAACAACAACGTGCTTGTTGCCTCTGTCCCGGAGAGCAGATGACTGACTGTGTGTGAGCGTATGTCTGTATATGTGTCGTGCACGCGTACTATGAATGTCATCGTATAGATGTGTATATATATATATATATATAGTCCTTTGGATGGAAAATGGACAGAGTGTGTGGTTGAGTGAGAGAGAGAGAGAGAAAACGCGACGCCTAATTACAGACAGAACGGACGACAACAACAACAACAACAATAGCAACGACTCAAGTTGTTCTATTTCGCTCTTGAATAACGAATCAATAGCGAAGCGAATTTCAAAGCGCAATTTGGAGGGCAAATAAGCCATAATATTTGTGTCAGTAATATTGGCCGGCAACATAGCGACTCGTTGCTGATCAACCGATCTATTTAGAGTCTCGATATCATATATATATATATATATATATATATATATACTGTAGCGATGCAAGACATGACAACAACAACAACAACACGACTCAATTCAACTGGAAACGAATGAACGAACTGCAAACGCGTGCCGGGTAGATTTAGTAGCTAGCCAATTGGCCAATGACATATCGAGATACGTTGTTCAACAAAAACGGATTTAAACACAACTAGAGATGAAGCAGCGGCGGCGGCGGCAGCAGCAGCAGCACCAGCAGAGAACAGCAATATAGGACACGACGGAACACGATGTTGTCTATCTCACTCAGGTGGCGAGACTCAGATGACGACGTGAGAGGGAGGTATCGAGAATGCAGTCCAAGTTCTAAAAAAGTTCGGTGTGCACATGCTTAGGTTTTGTACGTACGGCGCGTAGTTAGTAAGTAATATAGATGTGTGATGAAACGAACTACCAGCTAACGCCTACCGGTTCGCTGGCGGTTCGCTGCCAGTCTGACCGTCAGCGTCATGCCAATGATGTGGCAGAACAGCGGTAATAGTAATAATAATCATCATCGTCGTCATCACCATCATCATCATCATCACCACCACCACCACCATAGTAATAATCGTAGTAGTTTGTCTATGTGATTTTACGATTTTTCAACGCCGAAGAAGACGAAAACGCTACGTCACAAATTGCTTGTCGTAGCTGACGCTATGTACGTAAGAAGAAAAGAAAGAGTCTCAGGACGGACATGATCATGGAGCCTTTGTATTTCGAGCAACGTCAACATAAAACAACAACAGCACCACCACCACCAAACAACAACAGCAGCAGCAGCAGCAACAACAACAACAACATCATCACCAATACCATGTCGACAACGATGAAAATGCTGTAGCAAGCTAAGCGCATCAGCTGAAATAACCGTGATCATGAATGAGCCAAGAACTGAGCCCTTCCGCGACGGAAGTACCCTCCCCCCCCCCCCCACTATAGCCTCGCGAGTTTCCTACAATTCCTATTTTAATAATATATATTCTATATAAAGAGTATTTCGGATTATATATCGGTTAAAAACATTACATATATATATGTATATCGCATGTTAGGCTCACTCAAGAATAGAATCTCTTTATAAAAACCTATACTAGTACTGCCAATTTTAGCGGCAACAGTAGTGGACGATTACCATTAGTATATACCATTTTTATCTGTCTTATTTGAGGAGTGTGACAGCGAGCAGGACACTGCACTGCGTCCAGCCAGTCTACCATGTATGTGTGGGACAGTTAGTCAGAATAAATGTGACAGATCACTATCAGAGAAACAAGCCGAGGAAGCAGAAAAACAAAGATCTTTCAGCGAAGTCATATGAACTTATTTTTGTCCACAATTACATAGACACCGAGTTATATCAATTTAGGCTGCATTATATTTAAATTATAGTAATCAGAGAATAGATCGTGCATGTATGTACGCGTGTGTGTATGTATATATGCGAGAGATAAAGTAAAAGAGATTGGGAGAACATGAAACAATTCCAGAAGCATAGATTTACGTCGTTCTACATGACTGTCTCACCCACCCGGCTATTATTCTTAATTGCAACAACTCAGGGCTAATCGTGCCATGCTAGCTTAAGCCATTTCATAGTATATATATATATATATATATATATATATATGGCGTGATTCTTTTTAACCACTTAGTTTAAATAATAAGCTATTTTATTCTGCTGAGTAATCTGCACTTGCGTGCAGTTGATTTACTGCCGTGTATGCCTCCAGGGCCTTCGTCTGCGCGAGACATGGAGTGCAGCGTAGGAGCCGCTGGCCGCTCGCAGGTTCCCAAAAGAGTGTTAGCGCTATGCACGAGAATGTCATAGCCGTTTATTTTCTTCTCTATATGACGATGGACTCAATATGTGACCTTAGTATGGTGTGTGTATAATTTTTAGCTTTTTATTCTATTTTTAAACGATTTTTGAAATGCGTATATTTCGCTTAAATGTATGGCGTTTCACGTTCCGCGTAGAGTAGCATTGACGAGAGATTTGTAGAAAAGACATCAATCATTTCTCTGAAAGACGTTTTAGTAGTACTTCTAAATATTTATTTATATTCATTATTGCATGGCTTGTACTATAAACGATTACGCCTAGATAATTCGGCTTTTGGCACGAGCAGTCACATTATTTCCCACCGATTTTCTATTTTGTATCTGCTATACCATTTTTGACTCACATGTATACACAACTATCTCTCT
This sequence comes from Dermanyssus gallinae, assembly GCA_003439945.1. Classification (NCBI taxonomy): domain Eukaryota; kingdom Metazoa; phylum Arthropoda; class Arachnida; order Mesostigmata; family Dermanyssidae; genus Dermanyssus; species Dermanyssus gallinae. The sequence continues at coordinate 112,797 of QVRM01005819.1, read as the reverse complement.
CTCTCTATATATATATATATATATATGATATTTTCTATTACCCGGCAATTCCCACCACGAGAGGTTTGCAGAGCTGCAGATGGACGTCTTCCAGACACTATTACGGTGATAGGTGGGGCCTTTCACCGAATGTTCACTTGTATGACGTTACGCAGACATATGATCAACACGACTTTTGACCTTGAAGCCTTCAAAGTTAACCCATATAGGATATCTGCGCTGGCTGACATCAATGCTAAATTGATTTAACCTTTCTCGTTGCCACTAGCGGATATATGGTCAGGCCGGTCAAGGTGTACGCCAATGAACGCAAATATATATGTATATGTGTGTCTGTGGGTGTAGGTGTGACCGTCTGGGTGGTATCTGAGGTTGGCCTGGTTGCCTGTCTGTATTCATATGTGAGAATATATGAAAGTCGGCTATGAAAAACACTGGCGAATTGCAATATAATCTTTACCAGCGGTAGCAACAGCAGCGGGTGTGTTGCGATGTCTGTTGCGTTCACCAACCGTCGAATGAATAACGGAGTCAAGCTATTTTAATCTGGTAAAAACTCCTTTTTGCTCACCGCTCCCCCCTCCCCCCCGCGTTTCCCGCCCGACCGCCCATGTAGTACGTGTGAGATAAACAAAGAAAGCAAATGAACGCCGCCCTATTTGTCTTGACGTACTTGTAGAGTAGTTGAGCTGACCGAAGGCGCAGTTTGCAGAATTGCGGACCAAAATTGTACGAGTGGTTTTGCGAGAGCCGTCTTTATTGCTAGGAGAGCCAAATCGCTGGACATGATTTGATTGTCGAATCGCCGAAAAACTGGAAGTGAGAAGTGACAAATGAGGCAGTGTCGAGATAAAGAGAGAGAGAGAGAGAGAGAAAATGGTTGTCGGAAAAAATGCACAGAGACAGAAAACTCTTGTTGGAAAAAACAAAGAGGCAGAAAACTCTTGTCGAATTGTAATCGTGGGATGAATGATGTCGGGGGGTGTAGGATTGACTTCAATTGAGTTCAAGCGACGATAAACGAACGAGATAACCTTTTGCTCAGCTCTGCGTACTCGCCAGCCGCGGTGGTCTGTTGACGCCCAACAAATGCCTCAACGACATATTTATACCCGGACCAGCGATACGCGTCGTATGCAAACACACTCTAGATACGTAAAATATATATAATATATATATATATATAGCATTCATCGAAATGATAACCATAGTCATACTATTAGTAGAAAGAGAAAAAACAATATCAAATGCTACTATCAACAGCCAAATACTGACTGCACTGATTGACCTCATGTGTGTGATGAGGGGAACGGGGGGGGGGGGGGCTTAATATGGTTATGATGCGAGGAGGGTAATCGCATGTCTTCGCACATGGATTCAAATATGGATGGAAGATGACACGGGCACAGGATCAGGCTCGCGATGTGATGCGAGGTGATGCAACTCCAACAAAAACAACAACTTCAGCAACAATATTAAGCATTCCTGCTGCTGCTGTTGTTGTTGTTGCTTCTGATGCTGGCGCTGCTATTATTGTCATCCTCGGCGTCGTCATCATCATCATGGTTTTGATTACATATTCTATATTAGATTAGTAGATATTTATGCTGCTGCTACTGTTGTTGTTGTTGCTGCTGCTGTTGTTGTTGCTGATTGGTCGACTTTGCAGATTATTGATTTGACCGCTGTTCGATAGCTCGTCGTTTGGGAATTCGAAATGAACTGAGCAACTTTACGTCGTTGACATTTGTTGAAGTGATGACAGCGGCCAGAATGTCAACGGGCGAACACTTCGGGCCCCATCGTGCTGCTGCTGCCGCCACCACCACAATTAAAGCCAAACAAAGCCCTCAACAGGGAAGACGCGAACAAAACCAAAGAAGCAGAAGAAATGGAAGCGCGTTTCGACGATTAGACGAACACATGATATGAATTAGCAACGCACGACTGACTGATTCATTAATTGACGAACGAACGAATTGCATTAAATTGAATAACGGCGTACTACACATAAATTCATAAGCCGACTAAAACACCGAGTACGAAACACGAGAGCTAGCGAGAGCGCGTCGAACGCATTAAGCAATTACTGCTAACCGCTTCGAGTTGACACCAACTCGAAGCAGCAGCAACAGCAACCTGTGGGTGGCTGCAACCGACGATACTCCACTTTGTATTGTCCCTGATGATGTCGTTGATGTTGTTGTTGCTGCTGTTGCCTCGAGCAGCAGTGAGGGAGCGAGCGTGTACAGCGACACCAGTAGGTAGACCGCCGCCGACAACGATCTATGCACTCTTCCCCTATATATATATATATATATATATATTTAGTTAAATATATGATGCACATAGACATTTCTAGCAGTTGCAGCAACGGTGTGTCCGGTGAGATGGCAGGCAGCACGATGAAGAAGGAGGCTGGTGGTCAATCTCAATCAGTCTTCCAGTTCTGACGCAGACGCTGAGACAACCCCTCGACGGGAACGAATGTTCTTGACTGTGCCGCGTCGGGTACCGCTGGTGCTGTCGACCAGCCGTCACCACCACCACGACCGCTGCTGCTTTTCCAACTCGTGTCAATCATGACCAAGTTGAGCTTCGGGCGCACCATCTAGACTTCGGCTCATCGAACACTTAACACCGCTAATTAGCCACTGGGGCTATGTTGTATTGATGAACTACAAGAAAAACCAACAGGCAGACAGATAGACGCCCGCAGCAACAACAACAACCGTGGCAGCAGCGCCTCCTTCTCGTTAGGCTTCGATGTTGACCAAATGACCGCGGTAACAGACACTATCCCCCCTTAACATGAACATGAACAATTTTGTGAAAACCTTACATATACCTATATATATATATATATATATATATATATATAACAGATAGTGTGTGTGTGTGTGTGAGCTTATATATCTGTAATACGTATTTCTATATCGTCGGATCGTAATAGTTCTATTAATATTCTTATTATTATTATTATTGGTATTATTACTATTGTCACAAATAATACACAAGTGGCATGTTTAGTGTTATGGCGAGTCTATATATGCGTCTTTTCTATGAAATGTCGCGACTGAGAAGCAATGGCGTGGCCGGCAGAACGTGTGTCTAACAGACAGCTACGAGGCTATAGACCCCCCGGTCGTCCTAAGGCGTACTCTGACGTGGAACCGGCGTGAGAGTTCTTCTTACTACGATAGCTACATAAAAAGAAACGTTTTTTATATAATACTTTCGTACACTGTCATAGCACTTGTAGTACTGCTGCTAGGCTGAAATGTTATCATCAAGAAGAATTATTTTACCTGTAATACTCGGCATAGCTATCTATCTACCTATCTACCGACGACATAGGAGTATTGCTCTTTCGCACTCTGAGATTTATTACCATCATTATTATTATTATTATTATTATCATCATCATAGTGTGTACTGGACTGGTGGTGGCCAGGCCGGCCAACCGACCGACCGACCGACAATGGCCAAAGGCCGATTACAGTAGCCATATATATATATATATATATTATATATATATCAGTCTTCGTCCCGCCGAAGCGACACTTTTGTGAGAGAATCAGTGAGTCGTTCATCTGTTTCTTTTCGTCGTCGTCGCCGCGTGCTCATGTATGTGCTGAGGAGGCGAATTATGTCGTTCGGAGTGCGTTTATTGACTATAGGGACTCAATGCTCATCCAACGTTCGTGGCAAATCATTCCTCACCATCGTAATAATCATCATCATCATCATCATCATCATGATGACTGGTCTTCGTCGCCCTCATCTGCATCTGATACCTTGTTGTCGTCTGCGGGGGGTGCAAAGCAAGCAGGCAGACAGGCAGGGAGCAGTATCAGATCAACCCGTATATGCAACAACGGCTGGCTAACCAAATGGTTAGCCAGTTCGAACTCATGATGAACTTGTGTCTCTCTGTGTGTGTCTGTGTGGGGATGAACGCACGCATCGGTGCAAACAAGCGTCGAAAGTCATAGAGAAGGTCAAACGGCGAAACGATATCTGATGAACGTACGAGAACCTACCTGACTCGATTGGACTGGCTGATACTGACAACACTCGATTAGACTGTTCGTGTGAATGAATCATTGATTCACTGATTCAGTTTATTCTGTTTTTGTTTGTAATCTTTAATTATTGACTGACTCGTCGTCACAGTGAGGCAAGGTGTGTGCGCCTCGGCACAAATGCAACCGAGCAAAACGACGCTTGGTATGGCGAAACGAGTACGGCGGTGCGTTGCAGTTCCTAACAGCTGATACTAATAGAAATTAGCTGCCCAGTCACCTTCTCCGTCTCTTGATCCTGTCAGCTCCTTCCTTTAGAAATCGTGCGGAAATTCTCAGCCCCCGCCCCTCCCATCCCGCTATGCATGCCCATGACCCCCCCTCACTGCCTATGCTTTGAACATAGAAGCACGCGACGAGTACGATTCATCATTCCAACCAAAAAGGCGCTTTTGCTGGAAGAGCGCCCTTTATACAAACCCCCACGATTAACGGTCGCCGCCGCTACCGCCACCCCATGGCTGATTGCTACTGACGCCACGGCTACGGCGCTAAACCCATCTAAACAGAGAGTCCGTCGCCTAGCGCCCACTGCCTGTGTGAAGACGCGGTTCGGTCTTTCACGAGAGGCACTTGACACGATGGACAAGTGATAATGATGAACGGCTCGTCGGAATGTGGCTGATCAGCGGCTAGATGAATCAATCGAGTCGTCGGTGAGGAAAATCTGGCTATTGAGTAACGGATTCACACGAACAGATCATTTTTATTTGGACTGGCCGTCTCGATTATAATTCATACTAATCATCATCATCATCGTCATGATGGTGATGGTATTAACAATAATAATCATCATAACGAGCACGATAATGGAGGCCGCTTAACCGCTAACGACAGCAAACAAATACAGCATCGGCGTCGAGCGTAGTGACAAACAAGTCAATGACGAGTGTCTCGTAGAATTGATGAATTAAAGGAACAGGACATTAAGAGCCGAATCTATACATACGAGCACATGCGTTTGTGGGTGCAATTCTTATGCGCAACTTACTCTGAGGCTGATGATGTTAATGATGATGATGTTGATGGTGATTTGCCCACACATGGTCAGCCAATGGCGTGCTTTACAGGCCCACCTGTTTGAGAAGACAGGAAAGTGTGGAGGAAGCAGCAATATATATATATATATATATATCTGTGTGTGTTAGCGTGAAAAATGTTCGTTTAGCGTTTTGCTGTCAGCCACTACTACCATACCCACGACGAACCAACGAAGCCACAGACCAAACCGATGAACAGACGAGAGCCCTGAGAGTATGGTTGAACTAAAACATCGACCTCATTATCGTGTTGTAGAATCGTGACGATGGCTTTCGGCGTTCCCCAAGCGTGACGATTGTGTACTGCGTCTATGAATGACGTGCACACTTGTACTTTGTTTAGTGGCGACAGTTCAGCTAGCGACCCGATACGTGACGCGCGTTAAACGTGTCATCAAGAATGCCTCCCCGTCGAATACACACAGACACACACACACATATATATATATATATATATATATATATATATATATATATATATATAGTGCGCTTCAAGCGTGTTCGACCTTATCGGAATGAGTAAATGGACACAGCGGCGTTGCGAGCGGATCGTTATAGGCAAGTCCGACGATCTATCCCGGGCATCTTTCCAGATCCGGATGAGGTAGGCGTGCCTTTGCTGTCAGATCGACGGCCGCAAGCAATAAGTGAAACATTAAAACAACAACAGCAACAGCAACAAACTCAAATCGCTCGATGGCCACCAACCGCGTCCCTCTCACACACCCCCTCTTGTCTTCCCGAAGTCTGTTCTCCTCAAAGTCCTCGATCTCACTCTTGCGTTGACTCTGATCATATATATATATATATATATATATCTATATATAGATCTATAAGTAACAACAAATAAGTAAATATCTGTGGTAAATGATAAGCTATTGTAAGAGGTGTAACAGTAAAGTGGTCATAATTAAGATATTCTATTATATGGCGATGATGATGAGGATGATGATGATGAGTAGTATATAAGTATAGGATGAGCATCCAAAGTATAATTATGATAATAAAACGAATAAGAAGAAAAACTGCAAGCAACAACAACAACAACAACAAAATGTGTGTGCGTGTGTTGGCGTGTATGTGATGATGGAACACTGTGTGGCTATAGATTTCATACGATATACGTTTGCTTCACGCCTGTCGGTTTTATCGTGTGGAATATGTGTCACAAATACTATTGACGGATATATCTATATACCACATTTGAGAGTATGGTATTGGTCACAATATATGTGTCAAGGGAAGCGTGGAAAGAGTTGTTTATGTAACCATTTGTATGCTGCATATCTGTGCTTTGGCAAAGCCATCCTCATTAACATTGACAGATAGCAGTTGCGAGAGAGAGAGAAAGCTCGGGAGAGAGGGAGAGATTTATTTATCCGTATAGATGATGTTTTCCGGCGGCACTGAAAACACCGACTCATACGACCTCAATTCCAGCTAGAACTGCATTATAACTAGCAGATTGTGTTCACACTGTTCCAGTAACTACGACGACAAACCGCCGCTCATGCCATTATGAGCGGCCGAAACAGGCCAGAGAGAGAATTTCATTGTTATAATCGACAGCAGAGTGGACGACCTAAACATTGATGATGCAATGGTGATGCACACACCTAATTGGAGCTAAAGAATATTTCTCTGACAATACACTGCAGACGATTTCGAGTTGGTGTAAACGAGCCGCTCACATTCGACACCCTTGAAAATCATATATATATATATATATATATATATATATATATATGGGGACCTCAGTGGTGCATTTCGTGTCGAAGCCAAGCGATGGAAGGGCAGACATGACAAATATAAGAAAACGGACTCGTATTTAAAGCTGTTTCGGCTTTGAGGAAGACGGCCTTCCCATGGCAGTACCGAGCGTACCACGATGTCCGCTGACTTCAAGTCACTCGAAGATGCTGTATTGCTGCCAAGACTCAGAGCAATGTGTTCGGCACCGGGCCCCTTAAGCCGGTGGCATGAATTAGTTTAATTGTAGTGTTGCACGTATTTGTCTCTGGCTAGAACGCTCGCGCAATGGGTCACAATTTTATGAGCTACATCTAGTTGTTTGATTGAAGTCATAAGTAAATTGCCCTCTCCCTAATAACGATATAAACAGTAACCGCTAACGATATAGAATTGAACTACGACACAAAACAAACACTACGACACACGATGTCTCATAGTCGTTCACTGAATTGTTGGGCATTCGCTGCAGGAACAAACCTGTCTGCTTATATATATATATATATATATATATATATAACAGCGAGTCAATATGCAACTACGTCAAGAAGGATCACATTTTAGTTTTAAAGCCGTAATCTTAATCTCTTATATATATATATATATCTCTCTCTGCCTTTCCCTCTTCTCCCGTTTCCCTCCTCTTGTAATGTGTGCTTATATATATATATATATATATATATAAGTTGATTATACAACCCTATTATATGAATGATCACGAATTAATCACCTTCACACAGTGTGGTAGAGTTAACTGACTGAAGCTTATGAGTGACTGAGCTTGATACTCTGATTTCATAGATAACTAATAACAAGATTTCACAAAAGCAACAGTAATAATAATAATAGTAGCAGCAGTAATAAGCATGGTGAGGAAAATGTGACAATAATGAATATTTGTAAGCGGCACCACGTAGGGCACACGAAGCGTGCCGATAGTGAAGATGTATGTTAAAAATGACTAATGACAATGCAATAACGATAGAGCTTTGCTCTTACAACTATAATGTGCTGGTTCGATACACACAAACACACACACACACACACACATACACATGCGTGCTGTGTGTGCTAGGGGTTACTAAAGGCGTTGAGTAGCCAAACTAATCCCGTAACTAAGCGTGGCTCCGTGGCGGACTAATAATGGCAATGGCCTTCTGCCTGTTATTGTTGGCGAACACAATCACACGTTCTCACGACGAGTTGTTTGTTGCTGTTGTAACGTTGAGTCGTTACCAACCAATCAACGTGACCAGCGAACGCCGTCGCTGTAATTCCAGCGGTAATAACCACGACAACCACCGACAACAACAACAACAACAACAAAAACAACACACTTGTACTCGGCACCAGAGGCTATATACGCGGCGACAGGTTAGACAGACGACAGTTACGTCGTCATCGTTCCGCAGACAGACCGACAACCGGTTCTGCGGGACGGGGCTGGCAGAACACAGACCCCCCAAAGACACGAGATCGAGGTAGGGCTATCCCTATCATCGCTGATCGTCTGGCCGCGAGACTATGAGCAAGGCTCGAGAGAGGGGCGAAACCACATGCTACGAGCGAGCGTGCGAGCGAACGTGGGGGGGGGGGGGGGGCGTCTTGGCAGCGGGGCAGCAGACGGAAACATATATTATAGAAACAGATTTTATGGTCGCTTGTCACTTTGCCAACTGAAAACGATTTTGTTAAGCGTGCACACAAACACACGTACCGACCGCATCGTTACGATTACGGCCTTATTCGCAGCGCATTATTGACTATATTATATATTGTTGTGAGTCAACGTTTTGAATTTGGGATGCCAAGTAAGCGGAGGATATTCCTTCCAACAGCAAAAGCAGCAGCAGCAGCAGCAGCGGCGGGTATTCGAGGCGGTTAGATTTCCAGAGTTTGCAACTTGTGGGGTGGTATGACCCGACCCATAGCACCATCCGTACTAGGGGGCAAGTGATCTAAAAGGTCAACACGGGGTTGCGGGTGGGGACAGGGGTTGAGAGAGCAAGAGAACGCGAGAGAGAATGAGAGAGAGAGAGAGAGAGAGAATGAGTCACAGAACCGGCGAAGGCAGGATCGATATCGACACCAGTACTAATAATAAGAATAGTAATACAATTCATAACAATGAAACAGTCATGCTATGACTGTGAACAACAGCTGCTGCTGCTGCTGCTGCCGTTGACAAGCTGCTGTACAACATTTTTTTTTCTCAATCAAATGTACAACATCTGGGGGGGGGGGGTACATTGGCATCGTGCTTGCTCGCTTGCCTGCATCGTATCTGTGAGAGAGAGGGAGTGAGAGGCAGTGAGGGAAGCAGGTTGACAATGGTAAGCTCGTTACCATAAGTCGCCATGACGCACGCCTTCGACAGGGTCTAAGCATACGTACAGTGATCATGACGATCACGATCATTCTGTCACTAACAATCATCTAATACGGAGTCTCGTCGAGTACGAGCAGATTCGTTCACGATTTCGTCGTTTCGACTGACGATTTGGCAACAGGGCGACGCAACCCTATTCTCTGTGGCGGGTGGACTGACAAACATGCGACATGAGACACACAAACTGAAATATATATATATATATATATATATATATATATATAGAGAGAGAGAGAGTGAGAGGGGGGTACATGTCAGCAAGGCGAGCATTATGACGTGAGGGTGGTGAGAGCAGGGAACGGCCTTCGGTGAGCCCCTCGATAGGTGAGCGCATATACAGTGACGACACCTGGCCTGCTCAGTCAGCTAGAACATGAACTTTCGCCATAGCAGTAACACTGAAGAATCACAAATGCGTGACAGTTGTGTGACAAATTGTCGGGCAGTGAGCCCTCGTTCGATGAGGCGTCGTGCAGTGAAAACTAAACAAACCCCGCAAATACAATGTTGTTGTCACAGAATCTCTACCTCTTCGGCAATTGGTTTGAGAGCAACGCGTGCGTGAGAATGAGAAAGACAACTGGAACGAAAGATATATGACAATATATATATATATATATATATATATATATATATATATATATATATATATATAGAAATTATAGTTACGTAATTGATCTTATTGATTTTCTAATTTTTGCTTCAGATGAGTTTATTCATTGTTTACAAGTTATTCAGATCTTTATACATACATACCTACCTACCTATAAAAAAATATATATATATATATATCTACACACATAAAAATACATATATATAAACATATGTCTATATACATATATCTATCTATCTATCTATACACGCATATGCGCATATGAATATGCGTATGAAAAAAACGGATTTACAATTACAGAAGAGCAGAGTTACGAGTACTGGTTACGAATGGACTCGAATTCCAGAACACTACTTAACCGTACGGCAACTATACAGGAGTTTATAAAAATGAAATACTACTATATAGACTTGTAGTGGTAATATCGTCGTCGTTTTCGTTATTCGTCGCTGCCGTCGTCGTAGCCCTTAGTTTGTTTCCTCACAACAAACAATATGACCATCATGATAACATCACGTCAATAATAACAATAACAATACAACAATAAGCAGAAGACGATGAGGAAGACGAATATTAATAATATTATTGGTGATAAGAGTGTTGCTGTCGACTATGATGGTTTTGATGATGACGACGACGACGACGGCAACGACAACAACAACATCGACGACGACGACGACGACAATGACGATGATTATGATTATTCTGTCATTATGATTGTTATTGCTACACTTAGGGGCGTTTTGTCGACCGACGAATCAAGTCGTCGATGAAACGATCGCCGACGTAATGAAGAACTAATGCAATGAACCAATGAGTGAACAACTATATGAGAAGATATAGAGCGTGCGTGAATGACGATGATGCTGATGATAGTAGTGAATCAATGATTGATTTAATCATTGATTGAATAATGCATGAGTCAATGCCACAATCTCTGCAAGCCGAGCGACCGAGAGCCTTTTTTCACTTTAGTAGCAAACAGAAGCAGCAGCAGCGGCACCAGCAGCAGCCCGAGTGGAGAAGGTGGGAGCAGACGCTAAGCTGGGAAGCGCTGCAATTTGCAGTGACGTTCCTACTTCGCGATTTGGCGTATTCATTCACAGAGAGAGAGAGAGAGAGAGAGAGCAATTGCGAGATGATTGAGACGAGCGATGAATGATGAAGGACAAATTTGTCTTCCTGGTGGTTCGAAGCCATTCGGAGGAGCAGACGAAGCTGCAGACCACTGCAGAAAAAAGCAGCGAAAAACGAAGCCGAATAATAGCGGTCATTGTGTGCGAAACAACTGTGATTTTCATCAACGTCGAGCAACAACGATGATCTGTCGATGATGCGAAAAGAAGGCAGCGAACGAATTGTGATTTCGAAAAAGTGACAACAACAACAACAACAATAATAGCAGCGACAACAACAACTACCACTACTACTACGACGAAAATAACGAAGCCATGCCATGACCAAGCCACAATGACACGAGACACTAAACGAAAATTACGAAGAGAAAAACAGGCACTCGATTCTAGCAATCGGCAAGTCAAGGCAATACAAACAAAAGCTGTATACAGATCATACACCAAAATCGCTAGCAAGCTAGCATCCAATAGTAATAGTAACAATATAATAATAATCATAATCAAACGTCAATGTAATAATACATCGATACTGATGATTCTGATCCGCCAAGCCATCCAGCCAGCCTAAATCGGACTGAAAATTAGGTGACTTCATTTGTACGCTGATGATGGGCACGCTTTAGAACAACGAGATTTAAGTCACCATCATGTTTTGACTTGGCATATATATGTATATATATATATATATATATATATATATATATATATATATATATATATATACAAATATCAGGACGCGACGTAGGCGCAACACTTGCCAGCACTATAGGTATCAGGCGGCGCAGGTTGAAAGCCTGAAAGGGTTTGAAAATGCTTCTGGACCGCATCATCCGTGATATGCAATGAGTCCGATGAGCAGCCGAGAGAGCAGGCCGAGAGGCAAACAACGATATACGATGGAGCAATGGCATTATCGTCACACTGTTCACTGTGCAAGTTGTGTACGAGCGCGATCAAAAACGTGACGCATCAAAGCAAATGATTCCCCTCAAGGTCAAATCGGAGTCTGCGTGTACGAAATACAAACGTTACCGTTTGAATTAGTAATCAGCTAACCAACACCAGCAACCACTACACACGAGTAGGGTCTGAATGCGGATCACGTCCGCTATTGATTCAAAATCTTACTAATTACTACACTTCTATCGAGCGCCGCTTAAGTCCTTAAGCGGCGCACCAACAGCAGCAGCAGCAGCAGCTAAAATGATAACGGTAACAATTATCACAACAGTTATTACGAACACAAGTATGCAGCACAACTTTAGAGCATATGTCGCTCATAATGCATGTTTACACACGTATAAACGTACACGCTCATACACAGATATATATATATATATATATATATATATATATATATATATATATATATCAGAATAAAGAGGACTAGTTTTTGATGTGAGACAAAACACAAAAACAGCAACATAATAGTGAACAATACGAAAACCAACAAAGCAAACAACCAATACAACTACGACGATGCGGATGGCAGATTCATAGAATACACAGATAACGAAGGCTAAGATGAATGCTATACAAGCTATATTGTCAAATCATATATAGATATATATATATATCTAGATCTAAAATGCATATATGATCTACTATAGAAAGATTCCTATGTATTTAAAGGTATATTTTGATATTTAGTCTAAAAAACGGCGAGTGACAACGGAGTATAATAATAATAGTAATAATAACAACAGCAGCAACAACAACAACAATAAAATGATAAATGAGAATATTTGCATTTGTTTGCGTTGGAGTGTGAACGTGTGTGACTGTCTGTGTGTGACTGTTTGTTTGCGTATCGTTGTTTGGTTGTGTGTCTCGTGTCGATACAGCGCCGAACATAATAAGGCTTACGTTAGCTTAAACGTCGTGTCGCGTCAAGTCGGAGTTTCAGTCGGATGGATAGGCCCGATTCTCGCGTAGCGCGTACACCGTGCTAATCTAGTAACTCTCAGTAAACGAATTTTTGGCGCGCTTGTTCTCATGCAGCCGGTAGACATAACGACGACGACGACGACAAAGTCTCTTCACCTGCCAGTGCAGGCAGTAATAGTACACTATCAATCAGTCAGTCATGCTTTTAGACAAAATTCGAATTTGGAAAAGTGCTATTCGCCTCATAATAATTGGTCATGAAGAATATATATATATATATATATATATATATATATATATATATATATATATATATATATATATATATATATATATATATATATATATATGTATATATATGCATATGTTCGCCATCATTGAGAGTTTTCATAGGTGGGCACTGATGGGTGTCTTTAAAGCTATCGTCGTACCGCCACGATAAGCGTCCAAAGCGGCTAAAGCAGCCACTCCGAAAGACAGACTCCAGCATCATCGTCCCGCTTCGCATTTCTGCTTTGGTTTCACGATTTCGTTTGGTTATTTCTCTCTCTCTCTCTCTCTCTCTGAAAAAATCGAAACAATTACTTACTAACCTAACTAACAATTCACCTACTAACCTACACTATCACTCGCCAGCGACGGTAGCGATTGTAATGAAACTACTTCTACTACAACAGCTACTACTAGCATTACACAACAACAACAACAGTAAATACAATAACAACAACACAGCAATAAAACTATTAAGGGATAGATTTTTAATCGGATTTGCTACGGCAGCGCATAGGATAGGTGTGCGTATCTCGATGGTTTGATTCTTGTGGCTGGTCTGCTTTGCTAACACGAGATTGGTTTGACTGGTCGATCGATGTACGTAACTAAGTAAGCAAGTTCGTAAGGATGATGCCGATATTCCCATGTGATTCCCACCGATGCGAATGCTAGCTACGGCAAGCCAATTTCACGTTGCCGCATATCGAAATACGAAATTATGTACTCGTATTTATACATACATGCATACATACGTACATACATACTTCATGCAGCTAACTCGTACGGTCTTTACAAAACAAACACGGTGGTAAAAATATGCAAAATGTTGACCCTGAGGAGAGCTGTATTTTGCTGACAGTCGACAAAACGAATAATAACAATAACAATAATAATAATAATAATAATATAATGAGCGGAGTGCAAAGGCGGAGTGAAAGGAGGCACTCCTCACACGACAAGGCAACAAGGCAACAAGGTGAAGGCTAAGGGGTGCGTGGGGGGTGTGGTCGAGTATGCCAAGGCATCAAACAACATCTAGTAGAAAAACAGTAGATTCAGTACCGGCGGAGGTGACGGCGACGACGACGACAACGACAACAGCAAGCAGCAGGCAGTATCGGGCATGCTGAGCTCTTAGCCGAAGAGATAAATCAATGACAGAGCCTCTTTCGTGGGTGTTCATGGGGGAACACCTCGCTAGTTTGTCGAACGTTTTGTAACACAGCCTCGATGTTAGCGTCGTTAGTTTGCGTCACTCGCTCCGGCTACTCGACATGCTGCTCTGTCTGCAATGCCTTGTATCCAGCCTTCTACCTACCTTCCTAGCACACAGCACAGTTTCAGAAGCGCGTATACGCATAAACCCTTGCTCACCACTCAGACAAATAAATGGATAACTAGCAGACCGCTATATTTCTAGTATATCGACTTCAATACGAGATGGAGAGAATATGTGAGTGATGACAATGTGGCAATATATATGGTGATAACAGTAATAATAACTACAACAACAACAGTTATAACAACATCAGCAGCAGCAGCAACAAGCAATACGCGAAAAGGCGTTTGTCAAACACCGAACACATGACGTTTCCGTCTGATGATGCCTGATGTCATCGTTGTCGTAGTAGTAGTAGTAATAGTAGCTAGTAGTTAGAAGAAATTATTGGTGATAGTGGCGGTCGTAGTGAGGGAAGATGATGTCGTTTGTGAGGCAAGTGTAAAACCGCACCTCTAGCAGGCCAATGAGCAAATATGACTGAGGGGGTTCTGAGAAACGTTTACCTTCAACAACTCGCCCGCGCCCTGATCTCACGGTGGTCGGAGGAAGGGGAACTGACACTCGGCACATCGCGCTCACACTTTCAATCCAACCCAACTCAGTTGTCCCGATGTTTACCTGCACGGTACCGCAACGATGATGGATCGATCAATGATGATCTGTGGCAGTTTCCGGTTGATTGATCGATTGCTTGAATGATGCTATCTATTATTAGGTGGTGACTGCGAGTCATGACCCCTTTCCATGGCGAATGGATGCAGAGCCACTGATAGCGGCACACGCAATGGAGATACGCAATCTACGTCTATGTGCGGCTACAAAACAACAACAACAACAACAACAATAGCAAGAACAAAAGCAACACAAATAACAACAACAGCAGCAACAACAACAACAACAACAACAATAGCAAGAACAAAAGCAGCACAAATGACAACATCAACAGCTGTATTATTCTAGAAACGCGATGTTTGGAAAGAGTGATGGCGGTCGTGTCAAGACAAAAAACACCTGACCTTCGCACGGGCGTTTTTGCGGTTCGTTTGTCCACGGCGTGTGGTGCCTTGGCTGCGCTACCTCGGTATCACCTGGTTTGCGCAACGTATCACAGGGTCACATGCCGGACGGACACACACGTACTGTAAGTACAGCAGAAAAAGCAATACTATCATTGTGTTGTTTATCGATGAGATCCCAGCGAAATCTAGCGAGCCTGCTGTTGTTGCTGCTGCTGCTGCTGCTGTGGCAAAACTCCGTTAGAGCCCGAACGTCCCTTGAACATCTATCTATCTATCTGTCTGCGTTCTTCTCACAACCGATGACCACTGACTGAATCGCTGAGTAGTTTCTACTCTGTCTACCGCTCCAGCTTTCAGCTCAGGAAAGCAGTTCTGGATGTGGGCATTCGATTGAAACGAGTCGACTGAATAACGTGACACGAACAGAAATGCCTCCGTACACCTTTTTTTTTTTACACCTGCTACATGTGCAGTGTTTGCTGCTCGACGAACGAAATCCTGCGAATCGCATTGCGTCTCGACGAGAACGCCGTTTCGCCGCTTGGTCGCGTTCCGACGCTAACGATCTCCTGCCCCGCTCCCGGCCGCTGTGGCCTCAGTGGCTCGCTGCTGTAGTGCTGCCGTGAATGTTTTTGAACGAACATACGCAAATGCCAAATTCTATTTTCAACTTTCTTCGTTGCAACACGAGTCATTGCAACTGAGATGCACTATGTGCTGACCAGATAGATGGCGGCTGCGCAGTCTAGTATGGATACTATCATAGTAGCAGAAGCGCAACCACCTGCCACCTACAAGGAGGATTCACTAGAGACGAGTCAAAAATAGAAGAAAATGAGCGTGCCCTATAGCAAACTGCTCGTATCTTGAATCAAGCACGCTGTATACATACGGACACGGTATATCATATGATATATATAGATTATAATATATATATATATATATATATATATCATGTACAAGCATCCATAGAAGAAAATATAACAGCAATAGGAAAATGATACATATATATATATATATATATATATATTAACGCCCTGTAAAACGACAATGACAACAAACGGTGTCAACGAGCAGGCGTGAATGGCAATAATATTACCCACAACTACGGAAGGAAGGCCACAACAACAACAACAACAACATCCACAGAAACAACAACAACAACATCATTCACTGAAACAGCAACACAGTAGGACAAGTCACGGGCTGGGAGAATGCCGTGGTGAGATGCAGAGTAGGGCCATACGTTGCATGAAAGTGCGCTCGCTTGAATGGCGTATTGGTGGTTCCCTTGTGCTCAATTCCCCACTATTTATTTTTAGGGTTGTGTGTACGAAGTATTATGACAAGAGTAATTCACTAGTAATGATTACTTCTACTGCTAATACTACTACTACTACTATTCTATACGCATCATTCATAACGTAGATACTACTCGATAGCCATACTGTAGGCGAGAAATTATACTATTAGTATCACTGAGAATAATGGTAGTAATGTTCTTAGTGTGCGAACGTGGTTTGAGGCATGTTGACGCAAAATGCCACTTGTGCAAAGCTCATTACGGTGGATGGCGTATTGGTAGACTATTATTATGACTGTCGTCACTGACTTGGAGCCGAGAAGAGCGAGAGGCGGAATGGAAAACGTCATGTCTTCATTCATGTTCAGTGAAGTTCATTCACACACATAATCTAGCTACATCATCGCAGTAGCAACGATACGAATCATTCGAGTTAGAGTTATCATCGAGGTGAGTGAAGCACCTTGCAGCAAATTAAGGTTTGTCTAGTTTAGGGTCAACTAAACGACTATACAGCTATCTGTGCTGCTCATAGTAACAGCCGAGCACGGAATTCTTATGACGACTGTTTTTTACACTTTCATGACGACTATCGTAATAATTATAAGATTTAGAGTAATAATAATTATTATTATTACGATCATCATGGTAGCGATTAATAGTTTAATTGGTCTTATCAGAAAGCAGTGCACGACATCAACGAGTTAAGATGACTCCGTGGCGATGGAATGTCGACGGGAACCATTCGATACCATTATTGCGCCGCATTGACTGATTCATCGAAAATTGTTGTGATTGGTTGATCGATTGATTGATGTAACGAAAGTGGACGCCGTTGTGACATAGCAATCAGACCGGGTAACTCCCGAGTTAACTGCAGGGCGTAATTGATACCTCGTACTGGTGGTGATGGCTGGCGGTGACTGAACGCTCGATAATTCTACTCGTTCGACGAGGCCCATAAGTCTAATTCGGTGGACTCATGAAAGCTGAGGCGGTAAAAATTCTCCGAACGGCGGAATTCGGATGGGCGCTGTGCTGTTTTCTATGCTCGAACTATCTATCTAGACGGTGGCGTAATTTGGTAGTTGAACGATACAGGAAAAAGGCTGCGGCGGCGGCAGCCAACATCTGTGCCCTGGCGGGAAAATCGGAACCACCGATTTGTTTGTGGCCATTCGTGCAAAGCGGGCTTTGCACCTTTTTCCCTTCTCCGATCCGCCACGCCCTCTCTCTCTCTCTCTGTGTCTTTTGTCTGTGGGTTTTCCATGTTCTGTGTTTGTGTTCCCTGTGTCTTCTCTGTGGGTTGCCATCGTCTCTCGTTCCCATTTCCATTGTCTTCTGATCGAGCTAACTAGCCAGCCTTTGTTTGAAGTACGTCCAAACTAGAGTAGAAGTTTGAACACTCATTTTGCCCGTTCAGGCCGGCCCCGGGGTAGTAACAGTGCAAGCCGCGATATGTCGACGTGATACGACGCCGCCCTCTCATCGCCTTCGCAAGCAATCTTCATGCAATAATTATTGTTGTTATTATTAATATTAATATTCACTAAGAAATACGAATAGCTTGTGCATCATGAACATCAGACATTCGGAGAGATATTGCCGCCATAGTAGACGAAAAAACACATAGATAACGCCCAGCTAAAACGTCGCTTGCCGGATGTCAACACAGCTCATGAAATTCTGATCATACAGAGTAGGCCACTTTGTCATTTTTGAGTGTGACTAGAAGTGTAAAAGGTTTGTTAACGTAATTAGTATTACTATTAGCATTAGCATTATTATTGCTGTTATTGTTACTATAAATTTAAGTCAGTCGAAATAGGCGTGTGTGGACTGAGAGGCAAGACCGTGGCTAGGTAAGCTGGAGGCTGCTGCAGCAGCAGGAGTAAACAAAAACGTTGGTCGGACCGAGGTAACCTAAGCCGCGACAGGTGGACAGGTTGGCAACACAAAAGCGAACCAAAGTATTTCGTACGAAACTTTAATTCAAACCAAATGACTATATTACTATTTCTATTACTACTACTACTACTATTATTATTACTATACTTTGTAGGACTCGATCACAATTGAGATTATACTGAAGGGTTATAATTAACGAAGGTGTGAAGGTAATTACGATCTCTGTCATAGTCGCCACACGACGATAGCTGTTTATGACAGCGCGAGGCCATACATTATATAACACAAATTCAATCAACCAGCAAAGAACGAGCAATATATATATATATATATATATATACATATACATATATATTATACACGGGATGGCTCACAGTCATCAAGAGGCTGTACTGAGTTGGCGAAGTCGTTGCACAACCTCACGCATGCTATGGCAACAACACATGCATACAATGTTTCCCGCATTATTATAATTACTATACTTAAGACTAAGGTTAAGAAAACGGCTGAAACCGAAAGAGGCCAAGCAAGCAAGTAGCGCCTAGAATGATGTGGATAGTGAGGCGGAACCAGCGTTCAGGCCAAACGGAGGCTCTACCGAACGCCGCGGTACGGATGTTTATCTCGACCAGACTAGCATGATATATATATATATATATATATATATATATATATACATATACATACATACATATAGCATAAAAGAGACTAACGAAAATTATACTCACTATGAACTAAGATCAATACACATAACGAACGATACACAAATGAAGCTATATATTAATAGTTCTATAACAACAAACAAGTGTCCAATAATAACTTCTCATATATTTTATTAACCGAGTTTTTTAAATGATTAGATATATATATGTATACCTACATAGCTATATGTGGAGAGCGAGAGAGAGAGAGAGAAACGAAAAGCAAGCAGAGTAGATCCAGAGTAATAAATAAAGTCTATGATAAAAACAGGTGTCTTTTGTCATAAATATATATATATATATATATATATATATATATATATATATATATATATATATATATATATATTAGATATTAATCGAATTGTTTTTGTTAATAGTGCATAAAACATAAAGACCCAGGCTTTGGCTCTGGGTAGCAACCGGTAACAATGTTTTTACTTATTTACAAATATATTAGATCTGTAAATTAGCCTTCTTTTTCAGCTCATTTTCGTATTTGATAATATATATTTGGTCTCTTACGGGAGTTAGACTGACAGCAGAAATAGTAAGTGGTTCCACCCTGGCATGCAATACGGCTTAAGGAAGCGTTGATCCACAATCCAAACACTTGAAAGCGTTACGGAAACCCTGCAAAAACGAAGGCGCTGACATTTGTAGGCCCCATCCTGTTGAACCTAGCTTTCGATGGAATGCTGGAGGAATTTAAATGTATGTAAAGAGATCGATGCGTACTGATACACAGCCATCAGTATACATAAATCGGGAATAAGAGGCAACTCTTTTGAGGACCAGCCCAAATTATAAAAAAGACACGCTTCGGTGGCGCACGTGGGTTCTGTGCTTCGTCAATACAGGCTGTCTCAAGGATCTCTTAAGAAAGGGCCAATTAAAACTGCAAAATTTCCAAACAAAACAGGTTAGGCTCCACTTGGACTAAATAGCAGAACGGGTGGCGTGAAGGAGTCATATGTAGGCGAACTAAGAAAAGTTTTTTCTCGTACCCTCTGAAGTAAGTTGTTAAGTTGGAACTTAACCTGAGGTATATCCTCAATGCACTGAGGGCCAGACATGTTAAGATGTCTAGGGTTTACCCAACAGTCCTTGTCGCAGCATGGCCGCTGAATCTCAGCAGTATGATTATCAACTATTATGGATGAGCATCGCTCAAAGAAAATTCGATTAACAACAGGGATCGAACCGGCGATACCCCGGTAGGTGACAACCATGACTAGCGCACTAGTCCCCTAGACCACACCGCCACATACAAAATATGCTGCACTGATCCATATTGCTGCACGAACCATTTTACCATACTGCACCAGCTGTAAATCCGCATAGAATTTTGAATTCTTATTTAAGCGCTTTGATTCCCTCCAAACGTCCGTTCGAGATGAATGAAACCTTCCACCTATATTTAACATCTTCAGGCAAAGTTCTCGGCCGTCACAGTTAGGCCTATAAATTACGCCTGACAGAAGCTACTATCGGAGACGTGCAAGTGTTTCAGTGAGTCCTTTTACTCCTGAGTAATTCGCCCATTCACCTTGCATGAGCCTGATACTTCGGTCATTAGTGACGTACGTGGTGTTTAAATGCGGGCCATGTACTTTATCATATTTAGGCAGGCCTACTTGTGTCTGGACTTAAATCTAACCTCTGAACGCTCGGATACACTGTAATAGCTCTTATGAGTTTCTGCTACAACGAATTGCCGCAACAAAGTATTAACAAAGGCCAAACGTTTTACCGGAACAGTACGTAGATAGATAGGTTTTATTATTTGCATGAGTGGCTTACATTTGTACATAGGTTCACAGCTCCTCAAAGCCATCAAAGGCTAGTATGGAGTGTTTATATTGCATATTTTCTTAGAATTTTACTTATTGTCATTATTATTATATTATTATCGTGTTCGGCTTATATTAGAGTAACGTACCTAAATAGTATTGCTTAGCACTTTGTTTGAATATTGTCAAAGAAGAGGTTGCGCGCGCATCTGGGGGGAGCTTGTTCCAATATGTGGCACCGAGATTTGATATTGAGAAACGAGATTGGTTACATGAAACTGCAGACAAGATGAGAAGTTATGTGTGTTCCCTTGTGTTCATGGTGGATGTCGAATAGGAAAGATTAAGCAGGTTGGAATAAAGTCCCATTAAGATTCGTTTGATCTCAGTTACGACACACATCTCTATTTGCAGAGGGTAAGGCAAAATCGACATCTCTACGTATTTATAACGCATGGATTCCCATGGTGGATATCCCAATATTACGCGCAAGGCTCTTTTTTGCAGGCGATGTAACGGACATAAAAAAACGCATATTAGTCATTCCAAATATTTCAACTGCGTAGGTCAGATAACTATGAACGTAGGCGTAGTACATGGCGAGTAGACAGTCACGACCCAGAATATTACGGCTCTTGAACAGGGCAGCGATACTCCCTACAACTTTTTTACGAATGTGATCTGTATGAGCTTCAAATGATAATCTGGAATCTAAGACAACGCCTAAGAATTTTGTCTTATTGATCATGCTAAGAGTGTGGTTTCCGCATTTAAATGTCTCATGGTTCATACTTAGGACACCTCTAGGCGATAAGAACTGGATAACACCAGTCTTCGACCAATTCACGGACAAGCCATTGGCTCTAAACCAATATGAGAGTCGCTTAAGGTCTTCTTTAATCATCTGCTCTCTTGTGGGGAATTGCCCACAAAGAGTGCTGTGGTATCATCAGCAAATAGGGTCAGTCGGCCGTGTTTTGGTACTTCAAATATATCGTTGATAAATAATTAATTATTATCGGCGGCCCACTGCTGTCCGCCGATACTCCCTTGAGCCACTCCAACTGATATGTCCTCGACATCTGAAAACTTCTGCCCAATCTGTACCATTTGTTGTCTCTCTGACATAAAAGAACGTACCCACGATTGAACACGTTCGTCAGCTCCATAAACTCTTAGTTTGATAATTAGAATATTGATGTCAACGGTATCAAACGTCTTTCTCAAGTCAACAAAAAGAGCAGCAACCGTTTTCTTTTTCTCAAGACTTTGACGGGCGTCATCTACAAAGCTCATAACAGGGACGGTGGTGGACATTTTAGGGCGGAATCCAAACTGTCGGAGATTAAGTACATTATGTTGTTCAAGATGGTCCCTGAGTTGTTCGAATGCGCATTTTTCAAATACCTTAGAGATTGGGGCCGGTATGCTGACTGGACGGTAGTTTTCTTCTGCGAGTCTGTCACCAGATTTAAGAAGCGGGATGACGCAATATAATTTCAGCGCTTTGGGGTATTTACCGGCCGCAATTGACAAATTAATCAGATATGATACGGGGTCAGCAAGGACTTCGGCTGCTCTTCGCAATACCGGGATGGAATTTGCTCAGGTGCAACTGAGGCATGTCTTTGTTTTGCGTAAAAGATGTGCAACCCTTAGAGTATGGACCGGCTGTAATGAGATCTCTATTGCTCCACGAGGAAAATTCTCAGGTATTACATATCTATCAGAGCATTCCGTGTCGGCAGTCACACAAGTCGAGTAATATTGATTAAACACGTTTGCCACTGTAGTCTCATCGGACACCATAGTATCTCCTACTTTGAGTTTCACACACTTTTTTCCGTTATGCCACCTAGAACAGGTCTAATGGCTTCCAGGGATTTCTCCTATCCTGAATGTTCCTCTGTACCAGTTTTCCATTAAAATTAAGCCTACACTTTCAAGAAACAGCGGTTACCGTGTCCTTAGCTTCCTAAATAGAACTCGCTTCACAGCATAATCTGGATTAGCTTTAAATGCCGCATTTTTTTTCATTTATCAGTGCCAGCAATTCCCGAGTGGCCCAGGCTTTCCTGAGTACCCCAAGATTACTTTTAATTCTAAGTTCTTGCTTGTCGCTGTTAACGGACGTCATTACTCGTGCATTGAAGCACTCAAATGCTTCATCGATGTCATCTACAGCGTACGCGTCGGACCAATCAGTCTTATTGAGCTCTAGCACTATCTGCTCATAGTTATATTTCGATTTACGTGTGATGTTGGTGACCGATCGAGTGGTCGGTAGTGAGATGAACGTGGCCTGGTGGTCGGAGAATGTTGTTGTGATTGATCCGCTTTGAATGACAACTTCGGGACTTATATTGGAGTATATGTGATCGATACAATTGGCGCTGTAGGTGGAGCGGTCTCCCCTCCTCTCCACTACGGCAACTCGCGTCGGCACACCGACGAACTCGTTAAAATTAAATGAGCACAGTATTTCTTGGAGATCACGAGAGTTTTGGTCATTACAAAGAGAATCGATATTAGCATCTTCAAGAAAGAGCATATTTTGGCTGTTAGTCTTTAAAATTATAGTTTCTAATCCATTTATGGAATTGGAGGCTTTGCCAGACGGCTGGCGATAGAATGTGCCAACCAGAAGAGATTTTCCCTCCACCACACCACTCACCTCCACTGTTAAGCTCTTGCAGAAAAAAGTAGCTGAAGTTAAAAAAAGTTAGCTCCTTTCGTACTTTAACGTCGTAGTCACATCGTATATACAAAGCTACTCCACCTCCGCGAGAGCCTGACCTACAGCTGTAGTAACTATTATAATTGCGCAATTTAAATGAACAAGTTTCGGCTTCCTGAAGCCTGGTTTCTGATATGGCTATCGCAGAGGGTTCGCACGGCAGGCTTGCAAGGAACGTTTCGAGGTCATGCCAATGTGACTTGAGCCCGTTCACATTACAGTGTATTGCCAGGAAGGATGAAGAGTCACATGTGAAAGAAGTTATATCTATAGTCCTATTATATGTTGGTATTTGTGATTCGGCCGGTCCAGCTAAAGTCTTTAGCTCCGTCTCCAGCGTCACCACCCGCCAGGGCGATTTGGCTGTAGACTTGATCTGAAGCCGACAGTCTATAAACCTTACATCGGCAATCAATTTCTGTCGTTTTATTTGACGCAGTTTAGAGAACAGCGTCGAGTTGGAGGCTGTGAGATGATCATTGGCCTACACAGAAATGTTCTTGCCGGCATGAGCCCGAACCAACGACGCCTTTGGCTTTTTCGCACGAAACGCACGCTGAACGTCCATCTTCTTCCAGCGGTTGACAAAGCGCACGATCACATGTTGGTTATCGGGCATTTCAGGACACTACGGCGGTGATATTGATCCGCAAATCGCATCTGCGTTTCGACGGTACTACTTCCTCCGGCACCAGAAGAAGTAGTCATCCTCATGGTGCCTCTGCCCTCAAGTGCAATCGCCCTCGCCTCCTCAGCCATACGTTTCGCTTCCGCGACTTCTTCTGAATAGAATTGCATCGCCGAGTCAAAATCGTTCAAACGAGATTTGAGCATCGCAACCTCAGCCTGTACCTGAACAATCGCCCTCGACGCCGCTGCACATTCAGAAACTTTATTCTCAAGGTCGCCAAGCCTGACCGTCAGCGACTGTAGGCCACGAAGTATTTCCTGACCCCACACTGGCACATCGCCGCCAAGAGAACTCTCACCAGCTGCTGCTGTTACTGGAGCTGACGCCGAACACGCCTTAGTCGGTGCCATAGGAACACCAGCAACGGCCCTTTGTGCCAGTTGTACGCTCGATGGCGGTTGATGGCGCCTCTACCCTGATGTTTCGACGCACTCAGTATCAATGCGCAGTGAGATAGTCGTGTTCCTGTCCGAAGTAGTCTTTGATTCAGAGATTTTTGTGTTTTCCAGGACTCCTGCTGGAGTCGTCCGTCCTAAATTGGTCTCTTTAATACAGGAGTTACACTGTCCAAAAAATGACGCGTCGTCGAGCTTTGCTTTCCTAATACCGGCCGCACTGACTTTCGCACAGTAGCCGTGGTAGGCAGAAGCACAACTGTTGCAAATGACAGGGGTAGCACGAACCGCAGTTGAGCACTTTTTACACACGTGTTTATGTGTACTATTCCGACTCACCGGGGTCTCGTTAATTGGCTGGTTTGTGGCTTTGGGAGTCTTAGAGGTGGAGAACATGATACCCTCGATGGAGGCAGGTATCTATTGACGTAGAGCGTGTTGCTATTTCGTTGCTTGACGTAATACTTGTTTGACCACACGCCTTGCAAAAAATCCTCTTTTTTTTTAGTTTAGCTATCAGTGAGTGGAACACTCTTTCGGTCAGCTTGCATTGCTTGAAATCCCTAAACAGCTTAGAGGGGGCATTTTAGGTCACACTTGTTATTCCGTCAATGACGGGTACACTAGTCTGCTTAAATTGACTCTCACAAAGAGAAGAACAAAAGTCATTTAAATCCAGCTGCTTTTTACAACTTTTGCCAACATAATGGTAACTGTAGTAGGTTTAAATTACCACCGACTTCTTGCAATAATTGTGAATGTATGAAATAACATGTGTATATAAGAAACAAATTATATTGTCCTAATAAGTACAAAGGTTACCACAATCCATATTATTTATTGTTATAACAAGCATACTCTCTTCTAGTAAAAAACAACGTATGAAGCTTATATGGACGTTTTGAACGGAATATTGTTCTCCTCGAATCTCCGTTAGCTGGAAAAAGAACGGCTGGAATTAGAAACGTTTTTAGCATCAGCGGGAGGGGGGGGGGTAACAGTAAGCTCTTTCGGACCTAACTTTCGATCTTAGAAACGTTTAACTGCAGAAACTATATACATGTTGAAAATGTGCAAAGTCATATTATTGCACAACATGCCAGTTGCAGTGGCCACAACCGTTTTGGGCTTTTCCTCGTTTGAGTGAGGAGTAATCCGTGGCGGAAATTATATGGTGTGCCAGCAAAAGGCACAGCATTTCGAAGGAGTAATCTTACTAGATTTCGATTTGAAATTAGGAAGGTTTGGGCTTTCAACATAGCAATGATTTTTACAGGCTGTTGTGAACCATAGCCGGCAATTACAAGAGCAAGATCGTAAGCTAACTCGCCGTCTCTTTTGCTGTCGCAATGCTGTGTGCATGGCTGCTTTCATTATTAAGTAATTCTTATTCATACACCATTCGGACCATACGGACATCATATTAGAAGGTCTCTCACTCAAGTTCTTTGTGTACAACAGCTGCCAATCAATACAAATGCTGTCAAAACAGGCGGATTTGATTTGTTTGCCTGCGTTAGGACGTCGGGGGAAGGGGGGGGGGGGGGATGAGGGCCGTCGCTGATACGCATCTTCGAGAATCCCAGACACCCGCTCCCCGGCTAGAGGCAGGCAGACGACATAATATGCGATGTTCGCAGCTCGCTATTTACAAACAGTGAACAGCAGACGACGCTTGCTGTCTGCTAGCAACCACAATATTATTTGTTATGGTTGTTGTGAATAGTAGTGGTGGGTGTTGTTGTTCGACGAACGTGACGTTGGTGTCGCGAAAAACGCTACAGCAAAAGAAACTACGTCCTCACGCTGGTTAGTTTGGGTAAGTGGCACGTCCTTTGTGGTGCTCGGCGAAGATCCAATGCCTTTTCAAAGAATAGACAGATCATTATAGTGGTGGTTTGTACACGGCGTGCACAATATCCGCAGAGACAGCTAAGACATGGGTCACAACCCACCATGTTGGTGCCGACATGGTGCCGAAATTCGGGCAGAATATACCAACTACAGATGTGCCAGGTCACTGAGGCCAGTCTAGAGACATCCTTGAAGAAAGATGCTTAAGCTTTAGTTGTAACAGTGGATTATTGTGCAGTAAATATAAAAAAAATAAACCCTCTATGAGGAGAGCCTGATCACGATATGCGATAGCCGTCAGACATTTACGTTATGTCAGTTGTCTCTGCTACTAAACAAGCTGTCAAAGAGCACATATGTATTCTAAAAGGAACCTAACTATTTGCTTTGCACAAAACCGAGGAGACTCACTTCACAGCTTAATTTTGTTATGTTCAAAACAATATTAACATTTTAAAACGCGTCCTTAGAATCATGATACAGTTTACTACCAATAACACTTAAATATGAGAGGTATCTATAAGGTACAGATGCAGAGGATCTATTGGAGGCAGATCTAGGCAGTATATATTATTTTTGCGTAGATCTAGCGTCAGGATATTTATGGCAAGAAAATACATATATATATATATATACTGCTTGATATTTATTACCTTGAGCTATGTGTTATATATATATATATATATATATATATATATAAGAGGTTGTTAGTAGGTGGTTAGATGTCAGAGAATATCGCCTTCATCGCAAGACAAGCCTCCACTTACTTTTATGCACGGTGTTTCAGGACGTGATCGAGTTTCGCTGAGACGGGCGCTGAAGCGTGCCGCTTGGGCCGTGCGAGCTATTTATTCCCTTCTCTGTGTCCTACTTTTACATTACTACTATTACTACTACGGTATTTAAGGCCCTCTAGATTTAAACCAAACGATCAACCATGTCCTCTGATCGGGATGATGACGAAGAAGATGCCGTCGACTCCGTGGAGGCGACCAGGTAACAATTGACACAGTCTTTAACGTCGTCGTCACACACGTCTAGACCCTAACTCGGATGATTTGTTTTGACTACGAGCACCGTCTACAACAGCGTATACTGCTCATATATCACCGAATATAGTAACAGATTCACGAATGGTCTACTTGGTGCCGGCCAGGCGGCCGAGATGGCCTGAATTGGGCAGAGCTGCATCTCACGTTTCTCTTATTCGTCTCTGCAAAATGCTTCGTGCTGCGGGATGTTGTCGATTTCATTGGCATCTCATTGCAATGTCATATGAGCTCAAATCATATGGGGAAATCACACTGTTTGTTCATCTGGTTGTGTCTACTGTCTGTTTTGCTTTTTTTGTTGTTGCCCTGTGTTTGTGTGTGTGTGTGTGTTAGGAGCGGACGACCGATTAAGCGGCGCCGCTTTGACGATGAGATTGTGGAGAGCAGCTTAGGGGGTAGCGGAGCTTTGTTACCTGCTGGAGCGGTAACGACTCCACGAGGCGGCACCGCTGCCGGGGTCTCGGGCCCCATCGCCTCCGCCGCCGCCGCCACCACCCCCCATTCAACATCAACTGCGGCTGCTTCTGCTGGTGCTGCTGCTGCTGGCTCAAGCAGCAGCAGCAACAGCAACAACAGCATTAGCAGCTGTTCAGCTGCTACATCGACGACGACCTCTGTCACGATGACCGGCGCCCCACTTCACTCTGCATGTAGCACAGCGAGTGCTCACACCAAGGTTTGTATCAGGCCATGGACGGCTGGATGATAGATGCTAGTTTTTAGGCTGCAGCGCGTTCGAACTTACACTACCGGCTGGCTAGACCTGATTCGATTTGATCGATATCTTAGCTCGTGTGTTTGTGTGCGTGAGTTCACACCGGGGGTGTGAGTGAGGGTATATATATATATATATGTTGGCAGTATTGAAAGAAAGACTTTAGACATGGAGAAAAGAGAACGACGGAGTGTGGGGAGAGAGAGAGAGAGAGAGAGAACGAAAGAGCAGAACACAAGGTTAGTAAGCGGGACACATGGGCAGAAGACACGCAGATCTCTGCCGATGACTGGTATCCTATATAGCAGGTGCGAAAGTGCCCTGCTGTTTGACAGTAAGAAGAAAGCGCCGGGAATGTTGGAACATAGGGAATAATAGGGCAGCAGCAGGAAGAGCAGACATAGGAGTACGAATAAAAAAGAAGAAAAAAACCCAGTTGGTATAATAGTCATTTGCATTTCTGCCATACGGCTGATCTAGTGTAGAAAAACTCACCTAGAAGAAGCGCGAAACATGTTGTGCATGATACAAACATGATAATGCTAGTAATTATCATGTTTTATAAAAGCTTTTATCCAAAACTTTATTATGCATTTATGAGCGAATCTTCACACTATAGCATAATGAAGTTTAAAGAGAACGAGAGAGTTTGCTTCAAATACGCTTCACGTCGTCGGGCGTATATACGACCAGATGTTGCCTAGCATCGGATGCAAGCTCTTTTTACATGTATCTGTGATTCTGATCGTCAATGCGCGTACGTCTAGGATGATCCCGGCGTGGGTCGAACGGCATCAACACCTCAGTCACCAAGCGATGATGCCGCGATGGGCGGTGGCGAGTGCACACAGATACCGTCGGGCGGTGCTCAGGCGGATCCTTCCGCCCTAGAGTTTTCCGACGAGGAGCCTGATGAGTGGCGGGCATCCGACGACCTGCTCCTGATTTCTGCCGTAGTGCAGACTCGGGATCTGGAACTTGTGCATAAAGGTGTAAAGTTCTCATACCCTTTCTCCCTCGATCAGGTCCGTACAGACAAGGCACTGCACGACATAGTACTCTCGATAATTCCAACTCCCTACCTCATCTTACGTCGTCATCCTATGAAGCATGCCAAATTAGTGTTTGTCCGCTAGCAAATATGGTTGATCAGAACAAATATAATTTCACACAGTTAACGTTATTGTGCTCGACACGTGATATCACGTCACACACATCACAATCATGATTACTAGGTCTAGGTAGTGGTGTGACTCCATTTCAAGTTATCTTATAAGGACACTGGGTGGAATATATAAATAAGCAATAACTACACTAATATCAAAACAGAGAAATAAAAATGAACCAACGAACTATTCATTTCTGGCGAAAACACTTGAATCAATTATCAATGAGCAGATTCGCCTATGTTTTCACAATACACATTTTATTAGTTCGATGCACTTCGGCATTTTCATATTAGTCAATTCACTGAAGGATCTATTGCATTTTTAGTTCTTACTTAACAACAGGGTGCCGATCACCAAAAACGGCGACAACGACAACTCTATTTCTTTCGTATCTCGGTACGGGGGTCGTGGTCATAGGGTACAAAGTTTTCTAAGTAGGGATTAACCTATATCTCTAGTCTACACGTTGCACTTGTGGATATCAAAGTGACAGCGTTTGTATTCCGCTCTGTACTTCGCCTGTTAACACAACTAAAGGTGACAAACCGCTGGAGGCAATTACTGTATTCGGAAGACGCATCGCACTTAGCACTTGAAGCAATTGCTGGACTGCATCCGTCAACGGTCGAGTATCTCGAGCGCAAGACACCCTTTTCGGCTGCCGAAGAAGCTATTTTAGCAGCCATCGGACCGCACCAGGCGCCAACACAGCAAAAGTTTCAAGCGATACTTGATGCTAACAGAAAGGTGGGTTGCGACAATACAAACTTGGCTGATAGGTATCGAATGCTTATGTTCCATTTAAGGGTCCAGGGTCCGGCCCCTAGTTGCGCCAAAGTCAATAACGTTCTGGATATCGTCAAGTACGGTCGGGAGGTCACCGCCTAGAACCCCGACGAACCTCTCAAGTCGTGCAAAGTTTGTTATTGAGAGATGCGCGCAGAGATTACTATGGCTATAAGTCAACTTTGGTGCAGCTCAAATAGTCTCACTGCAACACCCCCCAGGGACAGCCTCTGAACATCTCTCAACTCTGTGGACACGAGTGCAATTGCTATCTGGCAGCTGTCCGCAATGTGGTGTGAAAAGGTCGTTTGCGTATAGTGAACCCTGAGATCCAAATATGGAAAAGAGTTGAAGATTCCAGCGGTCGGCCACTACAGATAATTTTACCTGCCGCAGCCAATCGTTCTCCTCGACGAAACTAGAGCGATTTTATTTTCCGTAAATTTGCTTGAACTCTTCCACGATGCGTGCATACATTATGGGAACTGCGTTGCTAAACTTCTCTCGCACATGCCGGGCTAGGCCAGCGATAGGTAGCACGCGAACGCAATGCAGCTAAGCGGGTTTCTCTGCGAGGTCCCCACGTTTTGCCTCAGCTGTATAGTCTCGCCGCCTCACATGCCTACCTAAGGCCAATGCATTTATAGTGTAGTTTTATGTAATACATTGTCCCTAGTTAGTACACTTATGTAATATCTTTGGCTGTCCCATT
The DNA here is from genome assembly GCA_003439945.1 of Dermanyssus gallinae. NCBI lineage: Eukaryota > Metazoa > Arthropoda > Arachnida > Mesostigmata > Dermanyssidae > Dermanyssus > Dermanyssus gallinae. The sequence goes on along the minus strand of QVRM01005819.1, from coordinate 81,508 downwards.
TAAGGTATTTCTTCCGTGTCGCACGGCAAAACACCTGCTCAAGCACTGGCAGTTGCTGCGGCAGCATTTTCTTCTTACTGATCAACACGTTCCCGTGGCAGCTTCCGAGAAGGGAATCCCGTTGAATTTCTCTGACGTTGAAGAAGAGTACAATGACCCTCAAAATGATACAGTAAGCAACATCCGTGTACCTACATACAGCGTTATCTACATGATCGTATATTATATATATATATATATAAACTGTCTTTGCGACCACATCATAAAACTAGATTATAAATGAGATAACTCACGAGTAATTCTATTGCAACCTGTTATCGCTTGATCAAGATTTTTTCAGGGCATTAGAACACCGTTTGCACACAAAATTCTTAATGACATTTGTATTATGTGATATATTATTCTATATCTCTGTAAAAGGATTATTGCTTGGTCTTTTTGGTGTTCTAGAAGGGCAAGACGTGTTTAAACTGTTCATCCAGGATACACACCTGTATTATATGTTTAATGTAATTGTTTAATTTTTTATTCAATAATATTTTAATTTGCGTTTTATTATGTAGAATTTAATGTAAATCGAGACAGCAGCCAAATTGGTATTAAAAACAGCAATTATTTATACTTCGAGATCATTTGTTCTACAGCCCTTTTTATTCTCGAACTTTATGTCGTCAGTTTATTTTTAATCAGGTTAGCACTTCTAAGATAGGTGTAGGGTCAGTGATAGAGAGTTAAATGATTGGTTACATTTGCCTCGACCGGGGTGCTGCCTGATGACTTGTAGCAACTTCGGCGTCGCCGAGACCTCGATATCGATTATGAGCAGCGTCAATTGCACCGATCAGCTCGTCGTGAAATGAAACGACTTGAAGCGGAATTACCTCTATGGCAGGGTCTCACGGAGAGCATTACTGGGACACACGGCCAGGACTTCGATGACCAAACACTCGCTGTCCTCAGGTAAGTTGATTTGTGCATCGTCTAATATAGTGTGCGACTTTTGGCGGAATAAAGAAGATTTTATTTTGATGAAATAAGTGATAACAAGATTGATAGCTACAGATAGAAGTCTGCACGTAGGTTAGTTTTGCAGGAAAACTATTCTCCCAACGTGTTCTTGTGTATTCATTATTAAAGCAATCTACAATGCTGTTTCCGCTACATACACAATTGTGATGAGCAATTTCTTGGATGCTATTAAGTAATTTAATTCAAATAGCGCATATTCACTGGAATAATGAGCGAAGCTGGCTAGCCTCGAGTTTCCTATAAATCATTCAATTAGTAACATTTGATTACGGGAGTAATATTATGGTTGTTACTTTTTTGCCTTCAGGGGACGTCTCGTGCGCTACCTCATGCGATCAAAGGAGATTTCATTGGGAAGATCTTCGAGAGACACCACTGTTGATATCGACTTTAGTCTCGAGGGACCGGCTTACAAGGTCTGTTGCTCTTTGGTAGCCTGTAAATATGCAGGATCTTACTCACGCGTGGTGCACCACACGGTAATTAGCATGAAATAAGTTGTACATGCCGTATTAGCGTGTAATAAAGTGAAATGAGTACCAATGTTATACTAGGCAGAGCTCGAAGTGACCTGTTTAGAAACATATCGTAGTAATAGTTAGGAATTTTGATATTGAAAACTAATTTGTCGCTTCTTTTTTGGTTTTATTACTTTATTCTGTGTACATTTGTGGTGGTGTCAGGTGTCGCGTCGTCAGGCTATTATCAAGCTTCGCACAAACGGGGAGTTTGTGTTTGCTAATGAAGGCAAACGACCCGTGTACATTGACGGGACTCCCGTACTCACCGGAAACAAATGCAGGTAGGAATTTTTATGCAAACATAGTTCCAACGCTCACGAGACGTTTATTGGGCGGCCCAACGTGTACCAAAATGCACTCAATAAGCATAACATGGGTCGAAGGGGGCCAGATTTTTAAAGCAAGCATGCTGGGGATCTTCTCTGACTCGACGACGAATATTCTTCCAATCGTTGACTCCTTTTTTTAGGATGTAATTTAACTGCGAGTGAACTTGCTAAGCTAGTGATTGAATACCAAATTAAATAACCTGCTGAGATCTTAATATTCTATGAATTTCACTAGAATGGCTGTATCTCGTTCGGTGCACATCAACGATCTGTTTGGATGTTGCTGTTGAGTGCGCGCTTTTATGATACAATTGTCACAACATTATCAGTCAGTGTACATACACCCTTTTTAAGATAATAAAGGTGCTTTTATGTTTTGTTATAATATGAAGGTAACCGACTATGTAGAGCTCAATTTTTGTCGGTTCTAGACAAGTACCACGCATGTAATACATGTATGTTTAGACACCACCTTTAAAGGGTAGTTGTGGACAGGAGTAACGGTGTCACTTGTTCTACTGTCTACTAAGTGAAAAACAACGCGAACGGAAATATTAGAAAATGAAACACACCAAAGTGGGCTGTACTTGCTTGCGTGTAATGGTTATGTTCTTAATGCCCAAGCGTTGAACTGAGACTTTGACAATGATCTCCTCCACAACAAATCCGCTTTTATTTGTCCCATGCTCATTTTGATTTAACTGTGGCTTTGCATGTATCGAATTGTTTCAGGTTAAACCACAACTCGGTAGTAGAACTGGCGGGTCTGCGATTTGTATTTCTCGTCAACATGAAGCTTATCAATTCCGGACAGGCCGATCTCATACAATGAATTTTATCGGTGCGAAACTGTGCTCTCACTGTCTGGGTTATGCACTGGTAATACATATTTATATTGCTACGTCTGATTAGAGTCTGGTACCTATTAATGTTGGGCGCTGCGTAATGAAAGAAAACTTTTCATTTTGTCAGGGTCCCTTCGAATTGATGTAGCCATTACGGGGAATTATTTTTTAGGAGGTTTAATGCTTAAAACCGGGAATTACTTAATGTGTAGCAACAGTCGTATGGTTTACTCGTCACGCTCAAGCATATGGTCGTTTGTTGAGAGCCTTTATTCGCAGTGACCATCAGAGCTTGTTCTAACTTTCTGTACAAAAATGTATCAATGTATATTTGTGTTTGATGAGTATGGATGTGTAGAAAGTGTAATAAAGATAAAGCTATTTCATACTGTTCATCTATTGTTTTCTATATAATTTTACTCCAATATCTGTTCAAATGCAACGTCGTCAAGTGTTTTCCCAGTAGAAGCGAGTTATTCCATACCTCAATTGGGTGCCCAGTAACCTTAACAAAAAAAACTTTGCAATGTAGGAAATAACCATGCAAGATGCAGCTCAAAACGCATCTAACTCAATAAATGATAGTTATTGCAGCACGGTTAGCCATAACGCTGGCTCGACGAAGGTTCTTTACATTGTATTGCAGGACCATACTATATTCTGTAGAGCTACATACTATATTTCTGTAAGATTGAAGTCTTGTGACCACGCTCTTACACGCCGCCTGCCAGGGATCAGGACCTCTATTCTTGAAGATTAGATGACTCACTACTTTGCATCTGCATTGTTCGAGACGTAAAAATGGCTTCTAAATAATTTGCCTGGTGATGCTGGTGACTGAAAAGTCTTATGAGATATTCTGCAACACCTTCCATATCTAAGTTGAAAATATTCGACAGTTTCATAACTGCTCTTATCAAAAACTGAGCGACCGCCTAAGATTATTTGGTAAAAACTGGCACAAAGTACGAACGGGATAGTATGCTATTTGAAGCGATATCTTTGGGATGCTGAGTTTCATTTGCATTAGCACGATCTCAAAGCACTAGACACACTTGCACCAACGCATAAATTGCTGCAAAGTCTGTCTTACTTCTAGGGAATATAGAAATTCCTTCGAGTTGCGAGTTCGTGGCCACATTATTCGATAGTGGCCAATTCCAGTCATGGTTGTCATATATTCTCTATATTGGTGAGCTTTCTGCTTACTGAAAGCTGTAAAGTCTTAAACCCAGTCCGCTATCCCTTTATAACTTAACGCATTCTCTATCAATACGGGCAACATTATTGCAAATGTATGCTAAAATCCTTGACCGATAAAGATTTGCCGTTTTAGATCCTGTTGAATAAAACAAGCGTATGCCGGGTAAAGTGTAATAATAAACGGACATCAGACAGTCGTGGTTATTAATCACACAGTTTACGGATAGCATTCTAGTGGGTCCAATAGCACAGGGACAAACTGGTGCCTTTTCTTAAAGCTAAATGTTGTTTGAAACGTGCGTGACTTTTCTGTAAAATAAACTTTATACGTCTTGTATAAATGATTCAACGCGGCAGGAATCTGTCCGTTGGAAACTCGATCAGACAACAGGATATATCTTATGCGGCGGTTGCTTTGCTTCTAACATTGTAATACCCAAGGAAAGTATTGCTTTGTATGCTTTAGGCCAACGGCGTAGTTTAGCTGACACTCCAGAGGCCATCAACGTCACATCGATAATAACAATTATTAACGGAGGTGCACACGTTCACTGAAAATGTATGCAGTGCAGAGAATTAAATATATTTAACTTGGCGCCACGTTCCGTTTACGTACGTGCAGGTCACCGTTGTACCGTTCTGCTAATCTTAGAGTCCTGAAACAAGTCTCATAAACAACATTCATTCACCAAACATAGCTAGCCATGATGATACGAACTCATTTATGTTTAGGCTTAACGCCCCGTAGGCTCACCGAAAACGGCATGATGAATCGCCTGAATGTCTGCGCTGTTCTTCATAAAAACGACAAAAAGCAACCTTTTTTGAAACACAAGCAATTTTTCGAGTCAAACATTCTTGCAACAGCAGGCCTTCGCACTAAAATATCATGCTATGTTTTTGGTATGATTAGAGAGACGTAGTGCACTATGAGTTTCTGCAGATTAGGGAAATTGTCAACTGTGAAACGTACTGCTTTTGGCACCTCGAAAGTTTAAAGCAAACCTTCGTCAAAAATTTCCCGAAATGTGCAATCGTAGACGCGTCTTTTTCCAACATGACAACGCTTGTACGCATAATTCTGTGGCGAATGCCACAAGTAGCTGGATACATCGTTAGATACTCTACCTCATCCCTCTCTTGGAATCTTGATCTCATTCCTTCAAATCATCATCTTGAATAGATAATAACTGAAAAAAAAATCAGTTTTCAATAAAAATAAATTTTCTTATCACTATAAACTATAACTCCCTAATAGGTAATTTCAGGAATACATGATGCACATGCGCTACGGGCAGCTGACAGTGGCTAATGTGGGACTTACAACCCCACTACTAAACCCGGATTCTTGTCTACCCTCTCAAGCTAGAAAATGCGTGACATTTCTTCGGAGTCTTCAGAATTATATGAAAAAAAGTTGGAAAGCTTAGGAGGTCTCAAAATGTCAAAATCCCCTTTGGCCACTTTTTGCGTCGAAAAACGAAAATCTCTAGAAACTTTTATTTCTTATATTGAGAGAGTATTATACGAAGCCTAATCGGCCTATGTTGTAAAATGCGCGTAGGATGTCCTCTTGGGAAGCTAACAATACTACAGGTCAGATAATAAGTCCGTTATGACATTCACACCTGTAGTGATTATTACGAGATAAAATTCAATCATAAAATCCACTGAAAGTATTGCTGCCATTGGTGGCTGTTTCATGGTATACTGTGCTTGAGTGGATATTACAAGTTATACCATAAACTTAAAATGTATATAGTGAAGTTAATTTTTCTACCCCTGCGTGGCTAAGCTTTGCAGAGCGGTTATCGTTATTTCAACGTTCACTGACGAGGAAGTTCTAGGCATCGCAAATTACAAATGTTTAAACTGTTTCTGAATGCCGGCAAGACGAACCTCATATGTCTGCCTATGTTTGTGAAGTAGATCATTTGTACCGTTGTAGCTAAAGCCACGCCCTCGCCTGTAGCCCACCGATGATCTCGTGAAGAAACTCTGTCTCTCACATCCATACAACTATTCGTGCACGAGACAAAAACATTAACTCAATATTGTAATACATTTTGCGGGACACGTTTTTAACAGAAACGTTGTAAAAGCTGCAATTCTTTGGGTAATTCACTTTAAATCCAGAAATTTAGCTTAAGTTTTCTATGGGCGACAACTGGGTAATAAAGTGCTATTCAACAAGAGCTCCTTTGATAGAGTGTTGACAATTTGGGGTTATGCGACCCGAAAAATAAATTCATTTAGAGATGGTGTCTTTATATTTGATATAATTTACTTCAAACTCTTTTCCAAATACAATGGTCCACACCGAGCCAAAACATCATATGAATACGTACGGATGTGTTTCCTATTCACATAAGACACACGTATAAAGCTGAAGCTAGTGGTTGTATTTGTAATAGCCTCAAAACGAGGCACGTCTTGGAACGCACTATACTTTTTGTTTAAGTGCATTCTTCAAACTTTAATAATAGGTACAATTACTTAGATATTGCTACTGCAGCAACACAAAAAGCGGATGTTGTAATAGAACACATGTTAGAAGAACGTCCAGTTGTCGACATTGCATATATTAATATAGTAATTCATAACCGACGTCTAAGCCAACAAGGGTATTACTATGCGAAATCCAAAACTACCTTAAAACGTTTCCGATGGGGACAACTAAAACGCCATCACAGTTTGAATATCAGTAATTGGATGGGACTAATTAGTGTATACCTTTTCTTATCATTACTATTACCATTATTTTAGACGACCACCCCATGAACAAAAGAACACAAAGTCAAAAGCACTGTATTGATAAGAAAAACCTACTCTCATAAATGTATATGAACAGTTTCCTTGCTTGTACTTAGCAGTGGTTATCGCAGCATTTAGGTCAAACAAATCGGTTCACTATTTACGGGTTTAAATAAAGTAGCTTGAGGTTCTACTATATCACAAGTATTATCCTTCTAATCTCGTTACAGCCAAAACAAAAGAAAGGTGTTTATAAACATAGCATACAGCGGTAACGTCAATGGATTCGGATCTATCACTAAACTATATGTTTACGGAACAAATATACCACGGTTCATTTTTTTCTTCTCGAGCGTAGTTACACAGCAGTTACATAAACTAGCGATATCTATAAGTGTACACTGCGTTTCCTAGCAATTTTTACTGAACCCAAAATATAATTTTAGTGGCCTCAAGGTGAGACTCGCACCGTTGGTTCCTTTACAAAAGTGCGTACAAAGTGATGATAGAGACCAAGAAACGCATGTCGTATAGGCACTAATACAGAATCCGCAGTCCATCAATAAAACCAATCAATAGAATGCGGCTGCAGACAACCGGACTACTTTTTGCGTGCACCCGATGGGGGATTGTGTTGGTGTGGCGCTTGCTGTTGAGTGCTCTGGAATACCGAGGATGCCGCCATTAGATTTTCGATGTATTGGCCTAACACTCCGTTTTCTGATTTCAACTTTAAATTTTCTTCCTTGACGCTGTCCACCCGTTGCGAGAGATCTGTAATAGTCAACAGTAATTAGGTATCCTACTATATATATTATATATATATATATATATATATATATATATATATATATATATATATATATATATATATATATATATATATATATATATATATATATATATATATAGTATAATCGAGCTAACTATGTAAGATAAATAGCTTTTTGACAGGTATCATGAAGGTAGATAGGACATGGATGGTCGCATAAACGACACACACTGTCGACGCAGGATCGTGAAAGTCTCTTCTATGGTAGAGCTTCGAAACCCGACTTTTCCCCATCTTTTCGGCGATGTGCTGTCTGAAGTTTGTGCCCTTATCAGAATTCTACTGCACTAGTACTAAATCTCAGGGAATCAGAACAAGAAAGCTATCCTCTCGACCTAAATTTGATGGCTCTAGTTTTCCCGGAGTAAATTTGAGGGCCGTTGTTTCCGCCATATCCCTCCACAGTGACTATGCTTTGCTGCAACTCCAACATGACACGACTGAATATCGCCGGCATGCAATCTGATGCCAACCGTATCGTGTTCCTTAAACATTGTTGACGGTAGATTGGCAATGATGTAGACAAAAGCGGAGGTCTAAGATTGACACCTTGAGCATACCCGGTGGTCTGGTTAACGTGCTCATTCTCACAACTGGCGCCATCAAGAATTATCGCGTTTGCTTAAAGAATGATGACGAGTAGGGTTAGTGTCTTGGGCACCACACTCTACATTTGCAAGCTTCTGGAGTACAGCATTACGCAGAGCAGTGTCAAAAACGGACTTCAGACCACCAAAACAAGGCATGTAGAAACCTTCCCCATTTTAATGACGTTCCTGGCTTTTCTGCACTTCGGATAATAATTCCGTGCATGTCGTTATAGCCAGCTTCCCTTTAAATAATGAATGCTGATCTTGCAGGATTGTGTTGCGGCGATGAAAGAACGTCAAAATAAGTGCAAATGTGAGCAACCAAGATACCAATATCCCCTTAAAGCAACTATTCTTGGCTATGCGCCGCCAAGATTGGACATCAGTAGCATCATCTTTTCCTTTTGGGATGGACATAAATAGGCATTTCCGTATCTCTCCGGGACACGACTCTCATCCCAGACATCTGTTGAAGATTGCACGGAAAATCGGCCAAATATGAGGAGCGGTTCGCATGACCAATATGCTCCAGAACCTCGCTATAACCAATAGGTGAATCTAAAAAGGTCACTGAAGCCTTCCCAGATTCCTCAACAGGTTCTATTGCAATTGACATTTTCCGAGAAACTCTAGTATTAAGTATTAAAAAACGTTCATGAAGCACATTTCCAGGAATTATGCAGCTGCGAAGCACCTGTGAGTGCTGAGCTGGGAGAGAGGGTCGTTTCTGTGAATCCGTTGCAGCCGTTCTTCCTTTATTTTTAATGATGACTAGGTATCAATAGAACAAACTTGCCAGACGAAATTTCTGTTCATTGTGTTATAAGCTAGCCCAGTCGTATAAACACCTTCGTTATTGATTTATAGGTATACCATAATTAGATAACAAAGTACATCTAACATACTTCGTTATCTATTTATGGTACACCTAAATACGTCCCGGAATGCAAAAATATAACCTTTAACAAATATAGTTATCAAATATATGACTGCTTAATGTACCAAGTTCCTATAGGGATTTTTTTTTATCTAAACCTAATGAGTGCGCTGCAAGGTAAGTGCTAGATATGGCATAAGGACCAAGGTTAACAGGCACCTAATCACGCCGAGTCACATTAGTGAAGCATTTTGCTGCGCTGGTTGTACTAACCATCAAGTGTATTTTGGAGTTCCAGAACCTGCGAGATTAATCGGGACTTTTCTTCGGTCTCATCTGCATTCAGGTCGTGGTCGAGCGCTGCAAGTATTCATAAATTACACGAAATAATAAACGAAGTTTATTAAGCTATGAGTAACAAATTAGAATAATAGTTGTAATTCTGCGACATACTGAAGATAACACCTGTCTCATGCCTTCCTTCTGTTAGCACTTAAAGATATTTCACTTAAGCTTTTCTCAAACAACACTCCTTTAATAGTAGCGAAACTTTTTCTAGTTATCCATCTAGAAATAGGTCCAGGTATAAGTTTGGTTGGCTAAAAATATATTTCATAAAATTACATACATGTCGGCGAAAAACCTCGTGGACCAAGATGCTGGCTGCTAATACTTGATTGACATATTAATTACATAAAGATAGACAGGCCTGGCCTATCACGCAATTAAGCTGAATAGGTGGTGATTCATAAAATCATAAGGCGAAGGCAATCAGAAGGGAAACGCTCACACGAAAACGCCGATCCGTCGTGGTTGTCGTCCTCGAAAAACAGCTGCTCCTCGACGCCACCTCCACCGCCCCTACAAATCGTCAGACAGCAGTTAAATAGGTGGCAAAGACTTTCATATAGTAAATAGAGTATATGCTAATATATGCCTATAGTAAATGCTTCCATATGTTTATAAACTACATACGGAACACATTTTCGCTCTCTTACTCAGCCGTCGGAACACTACGCACTAGTGTACGATCGCGCTTCGAACTACTTCGAAGTCTTGTTTTGTTCTAACAATTGATGACGCGATTACACAGGCAAATCAGTCTGACAAACTCAGGAATTCCCTCTTGATTGAAATACTTGACAAAAAATACGACTTGGCGTACCCTTGCGGCGCTGGCGGTTGGCCGTGGCGTCCCTGATCGTGCTCAAGTGCTGGCTCCACCTTTACTTCCTCGCCGTCTTCATCGGCTAACGGAATGTCGTCCGCGCAAAGTCCTGCGCCGACAGCTCCGGTAGCCTCCGGGCACGCCGATGACATGATAGTCTGGGAGAACAGCGATCACGCCAAGCACGAGCTACTGAGCAAAACAACCAGACGAAGCGCAATATGCGATCAATACACACATAGACACACCCACACACATCACAGCGTTAGCACTTTGATTAAAATTATATATATATCGATTCTGGTGCATGTAGTGTGTATGACGTTAAGCTCTTCGTTTTAGTGGGCAACCGGCTTTTTTCTTCCGCAGACAGCACCCCGATTAATACAATGCTGCGAATGCAAGGAAACGTCTTCTATTTAAACACGTATGTGTAGGTGGTTCAGGTTCAGTCAGTAAATCGTGTTCTTGTATCGTGATTCATTGGCTGAACCTAAACCGTGTTCACCGAGCATACAATAGGTATGCTCGGTGAACCAAATTATTAATAAAAATAATATTATTATTATTATTATTATTATTATTATTATTATTATTATATAATTTGACATTGACAAAAGAAAATGAAAATATAAGGGAACGTTGAAAATATGCTACATCATGAAATCGATTTTATAAAAAAAATCATACGGAGTTCTGGCCGTGCAATACAGTCTAAGGGTCATACTCAGTATAGTATCAGTTCAAAATACTTTAAGTTCACATTCATCGGCATATACAATTGTGGCCTAGATGGACACTCAACAAATGCTTATAAAAAAGAGATTTCGTAACGTTTAGAGGAAAGTATATTTATTTGCGGCGAAGTGAACTCAAAGCCTAGATACACATAAATACAATTTATAATACAATTATTCATATATTCTTCTAAATTATAATGAAATAAATCTGATAATTGTAAAATTATAATACAATTATTTATTAAAATCCCCGGGGTGTCTTCAGAGACAGTAGCTTGTGTGTTAGACAATCAATTTTGTTGGCGCCGGTCAGATGCTTATGTTTACCGTTGCGTATTGTTTTATCCTGCATTGTAAAATTGTAAAAGAAGGTACGCATTTGTCCCAAAAAGTACGTATCCTCAACGTCACGAGTGAGAGGTCACAAATCGAGATGGAGACCACTAGGCTTCGGGTATATATATATATATATATATGTATTTATATCTATATATATATATATATATATATATATATGTATTTATATCTATATATATATATATATATATATATATATATATATATTTACGCACTTGGCAATGTAGTTTATATCTTAAGTAAGATTACTGCTTAGAGAGCTGAGATTACAAATTGTGGCCAGCTCTGCACCAACTATAGCGGACTGTTGCAGCTAAACGGGCCATATGACTGCGAATTACACCGATCACTTCTTCGTCTACGATCGAGTTGGAGTTGTAACAGCAACAGCTGATTCATTACATAAATTAACCACATCGACTCACACTCTTCCACCCTTTTATATGGCCAATCAATGTAAAATCAAATGAGTTGAATGAGTATGTGTAACGAACGTTTGTACTTTAACAATCGTCCTCGCGTACAAGTAGAGCAGTACACTATCTGTCAGTAGCGTCAACAGACAATACGTCGAGCAATGATGTCGGAGCACCGCCAAAGGATCTACGTATCATATACACAGGAGCACAATCGAAGACATGCATTGATTGCTGTTACAATTGATGTTACGTTAAGAACGAAGAGGGACAGTGTAAGAACAACACCAATACCGCCAGAGAGCGTGACAGGTGACAAGCTAACCGTTAACAACAAGTAGCACTATCACCACAACCATCACCACCAGCACCTCACAGAAACATCTGTTGTTACCTCTTCTGACTAAACGGCGGAGAGTTTCTTCGTTTCTGCCTCGCTCCGTTACGGGCGCTTGCGGGTGCCAACTTAGTTGTCGTCGAAGTTGTTCGAAAATGGAACTCGGCTGTATGTCGCTGGCGTCCAGGCGAGCGCAGAGTCCACCGCGAGAGCCCACTGAGAGACGGTAGATCAGAGGGCTGCTTCTGAAGACGAGAGAAAGAGAGCGAGAGCGAGAGAGAGAGAGCGATAGAGCACAATCAGGAAGAAGGAGGTTGGTGGTTCTATGCCACGAACTCTGATGATAGGTTCACCGAAACTGCACAAAATCGACTCAGCGAATCGAGTCAGCGGCTCAAATCGACTCGAATCAGTCAGAGTCACGCCCACGTCCTCCGGCGAGCCACTGTGGGGAGATGTGGGGAGAGATGTGGAGAGAGATGTGGGGGGTAGCGGCAGCAGCAGCGTACTCTACTCGGGCATTGCCGGTAGCAAGGCCAGTAGCAACAGCACTTCAAAAACAACCTCCTTAACAAATGTTTGTTATTGATCTGACACAACTCACAGCATCACGACTCACAACTAAATCACCCAGCCGGCCAGGGGAGGGGGGGGGAGGGGGAGGGGGGGGGGGAGCGGAGGGGACAAGAGAGAGGAAGGGAAGGAGTCTTTAGCTGCTCACGGCTGTTTGTTTTGCCTCAGCCAATGTTTGTGAATGAAGACAAAGTTCGTCGGCTGTTCTGTATGACGTCGGACTTTTACCGGTGGAGCAGTGTTGCTCCTGCTCCACGTTCGTCAACAACAACAACAACAACAACAACAACAACCACAACAACAACTACAATAGCAGCAACAACAACAACGCCCACGACGACGGTTAAAGGCACAACGACAAATGCAACCGAAAAACAGCTTTAGTTATCTGTGAGCTAGAGCTGTAAATCTAGGTTGTCATTCATTCATCATACATTGTTGCGTTAGCTGGTGTTGGTCAACAACAACAATTCGTTTTTCCCATCTGTTGTTGTTGCTGCTGCTGCTCCTCCTGTTTTGGTTTTTGTTGTTGTTGTTGTTGTTGCTTCTAATTGTGCTGCCCAGCAGGATAGTGGGCCTCCAATATCGTTCCTATTATTGTTGTCGTAGTATTTTAATCAGCGTTGGCTGGCGACTCAATCAATCATAAGCATACAGCAATCGTATTCACGAAGAACAACAGAATAAAAGCAGCACGTGCTTCACTTGATACTCTGCTGTCAAAAGCAGCTGACTGATGGACTGACTGACATGTCGTCTGCTGGAGAAGCTACAGCTGTGGCAGAACAGAGCTGCACTTGTTTGCAGCCGCTAGCTGTAGGACCTTTTGGGGCCGGCTCTGTGCATATGCAAGGGGATCCGTCTCTACTACTTCCGTCAAAAACTACGTTGTTCAGCAGTTCTTGCTGGATTGACGATGGTTGTGTAGCGTTGCGTGCCTGTGTGGTCGGTCCCACATAGGCTATAGAATAATTTTAGCTACACATGAACGACAAAATATGCGTTTGTACAACAGCAGTGGATCTGATTGACCAAGAACGTTAGGCGCTCGCTGCACAATTCTGCACCTTTCTGTATGATGAACAAGACATTGCTATACCTGTAACTGATCATGCCGGTGGTGTATCGATAGTTCGATAAAAAAATTAAGACATTGTTAGCCCGTCATGATCATGCATCGATAGTTCGATAAAAAAAAATATATATAACTGTTTTTTTTTTTTATTAGAATATTTTATTTATAAATATTTACATCATTTTACGTTTCCGTGAAGTTTTGCAGTCATGCTAAGCAAACATAGTTACAGTTGTTGTTGTGGCAACACGTTACTGCCACCATGCGCAGTAATACACATGAAGTAATCTCACCATTCTTATTTTGTAAATATATATAGATATATATACACATAGAAAAATATAATGGAGATTCATCATGTGTTTAACTGCGCCTGTGGCAGTAAACGTGTATATGTATATATATATATATATATGGCAGTTGTAAGTAATTCCTATGTCGCTCGCGTCCCGTTTGAGACGAGGATTCCACACAGAGCCTGCATTTTATACCATTATTCAAGGAAATTTAGTCTGTTAACAGCAAGTTTTCATCGAGTTGGCGGCTACTCTCCATGGAAACATACGGTTCTGATTCTTTTTGTCGCTACAAACTTTGGAAGAACATTATTCTCACGACGCGTCGTCGTATGAATGATGTTGAACATCTTCAACATCAGTTTTGTATGTCTTTTTTCAAATTTATTTACGATTATTTTATTTTCGAGAGAATCACGATCCATTTTCTGGACGTCATCGCTAGGGATTCCACACATATATGCAATCTTTCGTCGATATTTGCCGCATCTTGTCTAGGAGTCGCTGATCTTTCTTCAGACATCGGTTCTAGACTGGGGCTCCATATATGTCATTATAGGTAACACGTATAATTTCTCACCTCAAATAATTTTGAGTATATATGTGGATTCCTAAGTATGAATGAACGTGTAATCCAATTTGCTCTCTGTATTTCTTTGTAAACGATGTCTGTTACGTCTTCTGTGTACTTCATATTAACTAATATATAGTATAAATAGCAGTAAATACTTGTCAAAGAGTTTAATCTACAATTCCAGTTGCTTGATTATGAACCTACGTAGTACCCAGTTAGCGCACCTACAAGCACTCTTAAAAAGTTCCGTTGCATGTTCGGAATATTTAAGATTTGGGCTAGTGAACACTTCAAGATCACGGACAGAAGACATTATCTGTAAAACATTCTTCGCAAAGCGTGCCCATGTTTTCTTTATTTTGGCGACCTAAGTGCAATACAACGCATTTCTTAGCAAACAGTTGAAATTTCAGACTCTGTGCCCACGAAACTGTTCCAGGAAGACTGAAAAATATGAACATTATTCGTGTCATTGATAGTAGCACATAATTAGTATCTTTGGCATATATTTTAAACGACACCTCTGATGGGTTTAAGTCTGTGTAGACAAGGGGACATCAAGATGTCACGTTTGCACTTTCTCAAAACATATCAATAACATTACTATGACAAGTTTTTCCACGCAGGAAGATCGCAATCGAGTTGATGAGCGAGATGCAACACCGTATTAAAAAAGGTCGTCAACAAGTTTTTATGAGTTACAATGAAATTGAAATAATTGCTTTATCCATGCAGCGAGACTCAATAAAGCACAGCACCCAGTGTGTGGCGCTGCGCCGACATTCTAGAATGCACCCATGCATTCAAGACTCATGTTGAGTCTCGAAAAATCGTGGAGTGTCTTACATGGCAGGCAAAGTACCTTTAAGTTGAGAGCGATTGAAAGTGAGCATTTTCCGAGATTGCATGACAGATTATTGATTCGTGGATTGACTTTTTACCCACTTGAGGGCTTCATACCGTTTGTTGCGAGGCATTTTTATACATCTCTTCCGCAGTATCTACGGACGGATCTAGGTGAAAAATTAAAACTCAATATTGGTGCAGGTGTACCAATGCAACCGGTAGGCTTTGACGACACGCTCAATTTGGAGGCATTCCAAGAGCGGTGTTGATTGAGGAAGACGATAATGGGCCAGGTTAATTTGACCTTTCCCTGGGAAGAACATGGAGCATGCGTAGTACCTTTCGAATATACCTGCCGATGGAAATACCGTCTTGCTGTTGTCGAATATCTTGAAGAAAAGATTAGCGATTTATGTAAGTGCAGGAATAGGCGCATTGTCTCCTTTGAAATCATAACACCCACTTAGGTATGAATTAAATTTTGTTTTAACAAGTTGCATATTTCAGTTCGTGGCAAATATGCTTGCATGGCTCTAGTATCTCGTAGATAACATATCTGCTATACTGATATAGATTTCTGAAAAGCATTTCCAAGTACATAGCTACATGACTTCAGTTACCATACACACGTAGCACCCTTGAGTGACTTTGAACTGTGACACGTGTGGCGCACCACGCGAATCGCCACAGGAATAATGCTAACACGACGCGTGATGTGGCTAAAGTGGCATATGTGCAGATCGTATTGACGGGCGTGCACGAAGGGGTGTAGGGAAAATATTGAATTGAAGGAATTGAAAAAATGAATTGTTAAATATGGTCGTTTAAGCATAATCTAGCCACTACAGCGCGTGAGGAATGCAGGAACGCGAGAACGAAGCAAGCATTTTGATTTTATGCGCCCGGGGCTCTGACGAGTATCTACTGCAATATTTATCATCGTTTCAACAATAGAAAAAATAGATACAATTATGCATAATTGCATACCTGCATACTCTCCCTAAAATAGATAAACGTTTATCGCTATATATCTCTCTAAAATAGATAAACGTTTATTTAACGACACTCCGCCATGGTGCAATGGGCAGGACTCAAAAACGACTTTCCTGGTCGTGTGCTGTATGTGCCCCCGAGAGCCCAGTATCAAGGTGGATCTTCAGATACCTGGTAGTTTTCTGCACCGTGATCTGATGTCCTGCAACTCTCAGTCGGACCTCCCGGGTACGGCCTTCACTTACAACGCCTCGGTCTTCTGTGGGGCATGTTGGAGGTGGTTAGCCTCTTTTTTTTTATTTTTTAGATTTTCCGTACGGCTATTGCCCGTGTACGGTTTTTTTATGTTCATGGCTTATTTTAATCCACTCCGGCATTTACCTTGTCTAAATTGGAATCCATGCAAACCAATTTAAGAATGGCCGGTCTGGGTCTCGAACCCAGTCCTCCCGAATGCAAGGCAAACGCTTTGCGACTAAGCCATCTTGCTCGGTTTTATCCACTCATTTATATTTACGGAAGCCAGATTTACTGCAGACTTCAGAGAGCCCTCTCGACGAGCCAAGACTAGTATCTCGAGATCATCGACGTAGGTTTCTTTTCGGATTGACCCTCAGCCAACATTTAACGTCCACGAGTTTACTTTCGCATTGCGTCGTAAGACAGACCCCATAAATACAAATGTGCAACGCCGGGGATCGAACCCGTGCACCTCTGTGGCTCCATCGGTCGCAAAGCGCACGCGAATGCGCCACGTCACATGGCTTGACCTGCGGCGTAGGCTATGGTCTCGACACCATCTGGCATCTCTGGAATCCGCAGGACTCTGTTATAAGCCAGGTTCCACAGTACCGGGCCGGAGACGAAGGCGTGCAGGACCCCTGCCGGGACGTGATGTATCTCGCCGTCTCCATAGATCAGTGATCGCCGGTGTAGATAGGAAGACAATATTCGCTCTATGTTTATGGGTATCATTCGCTCGTCCAGTGCCTTCATTATGGTCCCCATATCGACCGCATAAAAGGCATGGCCATGGTAACTTAGGTCTGCTTCTCGAAGCGCTTTAAAATGCACATTGTGATTTGCTTTGTGAGAAGAACATAATACATTTGCTACTGAACTTTTTACGAACATTCCTTGGTAAACATATCTTATGTCTTATTATCTTATTGGTTATACTACTGTTGTCTACAAGCTTGAATAACAGATTAAAGTATTTAGGAATTCCACAGAAGGTCGGTTATAGTTGTTACCTGTAGGGTCTGAAGCGAGTTATTTTGTGCCATACGGGTGCAGTTTCGCAAAGAAGTTTTTTTGACTTAGCTGTATGTGAAAGCTAGTGCAATAATACATTCAATTAATTCTTGCCGATCTTAGATGTGTGCTATTACCGATTATGCGACTCATAATTTAAAAAAAATCCATATCTGAAAATGTGTGTGAAAACTGGAGACAACTCCGAAATAGATCTATTTGGCGCGGTCGTCGAGTCGCGCCATAGTCCTGCACAACTTCCGGGATTTGTGTCGTCTTATTTGAACCAGTGTCTTTTTGCATGCGTACGCTCATATGTGCCTTTCGGAGACTGATCATACAGTACACAACCATAGCATAGTAGCAAACGGGGCTACATGCAATCAAGTACCAAGTAGAGAAACTTCTTAAGGACGACGGGCGTTGATTAGAAGGGCTAAGGGCTCACTTTGATGTCTTCTGAACAAACCACGCCTTAGTTTGGGACTCCCCAAGCAGATACGAGACTTCTCTGGCAGCGGTTTCTTTATAACTGCCACGTAGTATCTCCTGGGCTTCTCTCGAACTTCAGGATGACTGACAAATATGCGTGCGTAATTTTCAATTGTTGATACCAATCTCAATGCGTTTTCTTGGGGAAAATGTTCAAAACATCTAGAGACAACAATAGCAACCACGTTTCGCAATCATCCGAAAAAATTCTCAATTTGATGTGCTCTGAATATACTTTTCATCTAAAGCTTGTGTACTAGTTGCTAGTAAAATAAACCACCCTGAGAGCTTGGTGATAGTTAGACTTCTTAGCTTGGTCGCAAAGAGGGAGCGTGCTACAGGAGGTTGTCGGCCTGACACGCCAACACACATAACAGGAAGCTATTCTCTGTAAGATGCAGACACATAGATGGAACTGAAGGAATTTGCTTACAAGCCCCGCGGGTATTGTACTCCGTCCAAGGTGCCAACGAGGCAACGGGTCGAGGGAACTGAGTGGGCCAAATGGAGGCTGATGCGAAGCTGAGCTTCCACTGCGAGGTGCGGGATGTCCTCCGGGCAGAAAACGATCTGGAGAAGATGATCAAAAAGGTTGAAGAATATGTCAACACAGCTACCACAGTGGAGGATGCTTCCAGGGTTACCGCCTAACAGCTGTTTTGTCGCAAGTCCACTGGCGGTGACCGATTGGAAATGTTCGCTCCCCAAGAAGCATAAATAGCGACGAATCCCACAAAAACCGCAACCGCAGAGAACCGGTCGAACCCACAGAGACGATTAAGGTCATGCGGACGCAGAACCCAGGACACGGTCAATGAAGTCTCTTGGATTAAGAAATCAAGGAAAGCGTAGGCCACCAACTGGCTACAACAATTTGGAATGAAACTGACCTACAGGCAGGTTGTCGGCACGCAGACCGTCTACAGGAGATGATCTTATGGGGGATTGATGCCCTGCTATAAAAAAGAGGAAAATCGTTGTTGAAGCAGGTTGTTCAGCATAGGGGCGCAACATTATGCCTACTCTTCGAACCAAACTAGGACATCTCTAGAAACAATTCAGCATTTATTTCACCACAAAATTGGTAGACAGTTGATTCAATTTTCACAAGGTGTCACAATGTGACTTTTTGGTCTTACAATATAAATTTAACTTTGGATGATAAGGACGTTCCGTAAATTTCTGGGCACACAAGTATATGAAAGCGTCCAATATCAAACTCTCCGCAAAAGCTACAAACACATTCTTCAATATTAAAACAGCTTGGCTTCATGCATATGTAATGGTGGTACCCGTGCCAGGTTATTCGGCAGATTACCGAGCGGTTCCTTTGCATGGCTCCTTTCCATCTACGTGAAGAAAAGGCCGGGCCATCAGTATAATTCTCAGCTACAAATGTTAAATTTCTGTTTTCTCTGTAGGCTCGATATGAGTCTAGAATATGCGGTGTAAATGGTGTGTTACTAAGTGCTAGGTCTTCAATAAGTGTTCTCTCTCCGCACATCTCTAAGGCAAGTGTTGCCGAAGCGCACTTTGGAAGCCGCAAAACACGCTTAACATATCTGGCCTTTAGCTTGTCTAGACTTTTTAAATGGCTAAGCGTCAGGTATGGTGCAATTGTGGAAAGGCAGTATGTTGCTACAGGGAGTACTTTGATTTTAAAGCAATTTATAGCTGTTTTTACGTCCACATCGTGCATATTTCCTAACAAAAACATTGCAGACGTAGCTTTTGCTTGTATCTCCTCGATATGTTTGCTAAAAGAGAGCCCGGGCGTTAGTGTGATGCCTAAGTACGAGAAGTGGCTAACTAATTTGAGTGGTTGTCCATATACTGACAGATCATGATCACTGGCCGCGTATGACCCTCCTCTGCTAAAGCGTAAGGCCTGTGACTTTTCCGCGTTAATCTTGAGCTTGTTTTCTTCCACCACTTCGCAGTTTCGTTGAGGTAAAACTGTAGATGGTTACGAGATTTTGCTAAAATGACTAAGTCGTCAGCATAAAATGCAAAATGGGCTTTAAGATTACGCAGTAAGTCCGCGAGTCCAGTCACGTACAAAATAAAAAGAAATTGGCTAGCTGAGTCTCCCTGGGCTATTCCGATTTTTTGTGTTACGGGTGTTTGTACATAGTGGTCGCCGTTTTTCACCCAAATTATAATGTGCGCTAATATATTATGAACGAGATTAAAAAGGGGGCCTGTTATGTTAAAACGTTTGCGAAGCGTGTGTAATAAACGGTCCCTTGGCAGGCAATCGAAAGCAGTTTGAAAATCTATAAACGCAGCGTATGTCATTTTCTTGTTAGAAAGGCGTTGTGATACATGGTTTAAAACAAACTCAACTGCATCTGACGTCGATCGCCTCTTTAAAAAACCGTATTGTTCTGCTGGAATTTTGTCTTCTACGCACGGGTACAGTCGATTAACGATGAGCGACGTTAATATCTTGTAAAGGACGCTTGTAAGTGCTATGCCCCTGTAGTTCTTTGGGTCAATTGCATCTCCCTTTCGCTTAAATATAGGCTGTAGATAGCTTTTCCGCCACTCATCGGGAATTTTGCCTTGTCGAACACATTCATTGTATAGTTTTGTCACAATAGGGCATAAAGCGTCAATATTAGACTTTAGGTGTTCATTAAGAATACGATCGGGTCCTGCTGATTTCCCGTTTTGCTTCGATATAATTGCGGTTTTGACTTCGTCCTCAGTAAAATCAACAATTTCTTCTAAAAGGTCCTGGTCTGGCAATATGACGTCTCTCGTAAATAGATTTGTAAAGTGGGCTACCCACTCTTCGTCATTTATCAATGGGTTTGAAGGCACTGGTCTCCTTGGAAGAAGTAGTCATGGTTTCCGCACGCTTTCCGAAATTAGCCTAATGCGTTGTTGTTCCTCGTAATGCCGTTTCTTCTCTTTCTTCATACATCTAAATATTCGTTTTAATCCGCCAGTTGTAGAAGTTCACTTGTCGTTGTGGGTTTGTACAAACAGATCACCTTCTTCATTTGTCGACACTCCTTGTCAAACCACGGCTTGTGTCTTTGCAGTCTCACGTTCTTTGGTTTTGCAGCCGTGTAGATAGATCGCTTAATCGTTTTTTTTCAACATAGTTTATATCATCTGTGCCGTAGGCCATTTGTAGTGCTTGTTCCAGTATATGGACATCCAATGAGCGAGATGGTCGGTTGATTATAGGTGTCGCCATTTCTTGTCTTCGGTGTAATTTGAACTTCACTTGACAGTGATTGCGGTGTGCCGATTGTATTACGGTAAGATCAAAGATAGCCTCGACCGTTTGTGGTATCGATGATAAAACAATATCAACCGCGCTGTATCCGTTCCAGCTAAAATATGTTGGGTCATTGCATTTATTATGAATGCTTAATCCAAGTTCGATGACCGCAGCTTTAAAACTTTCTTGCCTGGTTCCTTATTTTGTCAAATCACAGTAAAATCACCACCTATAATTATATTTTTATTTACATTTGTGCAGATTTCCATGCAGTTACCTAAGTCCTGTACTATTTGATGGACGGTCCGTTCAGGTGGGCTATAAACACATATAAGATAGTAGTCAATTAGTTCTAGTACAATCTGCCTGGCGGTGCTACGAAGAAGCTTGGCATGCTCCTTCGTTCGCACGCCTATGCACACGCCCCACTTTGGTCGTCCCCGGCCCTCTGATTTAATCGCTAGTCCATGAAACATTTTATGACTTATAAAAGGGGTGCGTGTAAAATCTGTTTCAAATGTCTCGGTTAAAAATATTATGTCATATTCACTAAACATAATTTCTCCTGACGTTCGGTAGAGACTATTTAGGGACTCTACATACCACAAAAGACATTTTGATGACACTGTCATCGAGTTCCGATTTCCGGACGTAATGTCGAGTCACTTGTATGTTTCCATTTCGTCATTGTTATTATTGTTGTCATCTTCTGGCCTGCAGCGCTTGGCACCAATGCTAACTCCCGTATCGTTTGCTGCGTTATATACTCTATACGGCTTTAGCTGTCCGCGGTACGGTCTAAAATGTATACCCTCTGGCCACACTGACGGGTCCAGTAGCGCATTAAACTTATCAGCGTCTACCTGAACGTGGTAGCTATTGTAATATGTTTGATTCATGCCGACGAGCTTCGTCACGTTCACGTTTGTGTCGGATCCAACAATGCGGCTGACGTACTCATTGAGGGCGTCTGCAGAGTGCGATAACTCCAATCTGCTGACAAAAAGGGCTCTGACCTTTGGACGTTCAGGTATATTGCGTGCCTCTACAGCTTTTAGCTGAGTAATTTTATTCGTTCCTGTCGTTACGTGCACGATACGTCCTCCTCTTCCAACTGTGCGCCACGAATTGTCACGTGCCGTGTCTTTCCTACCGGGTGTACTTACGACGTTGCGTTGTTGGCTAGTGTTGAAGTGAAGGCGACGTGGTGTAGGGACGTTGCGATTTGAAGGCAGGTTTGTGTTTTGGCATTGTTGATGTTGCTATTGTTTACCAATGGGCCGTTGGATGGTTCGGTGATCAGCTGATTTGGGAGTCGGGACATTCTTGCTAACTATCTTCTTTGTAAGATCTTCAATTTGTTTTTTGAGGGCTTCAAATTTTGCGGTACAATCACAAGATGCCGGGTTGACCAAGGCTGTATTTCTTGAGACATCTATTGACACCTCTCCTCCAAAAGCACGACTTACAGTACAGATTATTTTTGTCTGGTAGTTGAAAAGTGTAGTGGCTGTGTGCGGGTTTGCTGCATCCTTCGCAAACTGCGCGCTCTTTTACTTGAAGCATTTGTCCTGCACAAGTTACGCATGGTGGCCCTGGATTAACCTCGACATCGCCGCACAGGAGCAAGAGTGCGAGCAATAGTGCAGTTGTTCTTAACAGTTGGTGTTTTGTAAAGCAGCGTTGAGGTGGCTGCATAAACAAACTCACCCCATTGAGGAGGTTATCTTGGAGATCCGTCAGCTGTGAGTATCTTGGTAGGCCGTAGAGTCCGTTGTCGTAAAACACTGTCACGCACTCTTTGCTAACTGTTGTATTTTGAATTAAAATGTGGCTCACTAATAGAGCACACACGAAGCGCGTCCGCACGGTCGCCGCCATCTTGAAGACTCTGAGACATCTCTAGAAACATAGCTACAGATAGAACGGGCTGGATAGTAGATGACGGTGGGGATACGGCGATTTGGTCGACGGGCTATAGCCATAATCAGGCAATGACGAGTCGACGACAAGGGAGGGGATTCACATGGATAAGGCCGACGGGGTAGTAGTATTACACAGCTGTTACTTTCCGCCAAATCGACCCATAAGGAATTCACGGACTTTTTAGATAACATAAGCAGAGGTGTCTAAGAGCACGCGCGGAAAAGAACCATAAGAAGCGAGGGCGGTGCCTTCATGAACAGATGGCAAACTTTAAACCTGGACGTGATCAACGACGGCCAAAATCTCACTTTTGGACGGGCCTACAGAGATCCTTCATTGATCGTACACTCTAGCAGTCGGGGCAACACTGCTAAGGGTCATATATTGAAGAGTAGTGGAGAAAGAGGGGTCATTTAGTGACCATAGTTACATAACGTTAACTCTGGTGACCCGGCCCGAGAAAGTATGACGGCTTCAGATCGAAGACGTTGGCGTGTGGATGCGCCATCTTGACCGGGCAAGCTGCATCAGGACATGAACGAGAAGGCCCTGCAGGGCGGTGACTGGTCTCTGTTTCGAGAAAGTCTGTAACCTTAAATAGCTAGGTAGTCTAAATTGTCGAGAAATTGCTAACAACCGAAAAGCGAGAGGACGCGACTCTTAAACATTTAGGGGGTTCGTCGACAAAGAGCTCGTATTGCATCATGTATATATAAATATATATATACATATATATAATCAGAGATAAAAAAAAACAGCATTACTTCACGCTACACCTCTCATGCGTACAACTAGGTAGATATATTTTCAAATCCTTCATCAGTTTTGATGCCTTCACGGCAAAAAAAGGCAATTTGTCGATTATAATAGAATTAAAAAAACTTCATTATATAACAAATAAAGGCTAGTATTATTGATCATTTCAATTCATGCAATACATTTAGGTATATGCATTATTTGGCTTTTACAATCGTTCATTTGCGCATCAATGAAACGGTCGATAAGAATTGAGGACCACAAGCTGTTGTAGTACCCGTGTATTGTAGCTCATAAGTAAAGTTGACAGAGGCGGAAGGTTAACAGCATTTCCCTGTCTATAACACCTTCTACAGAACCTTTTCAGGAGTCTTTTTTGAACACCCTCAACCGTACTTGTCTGTTTGCAGAAATGTGGGCTTCAAATAAGTGACTTTGAATTGTTGTTATGATCTAGGTAACATAATTGATTTGTATAGACAAATATACACACTTGAAGCCCATCTATCACAATTGTTACTGCACCGGCGGCTGATGCCGTTGACTGCGAACTGCAGGACAGTATGCGCTGGGGAAGAGTCCAACGGAGACTAAATTCTTAGTCTTCAATTTAGAGAGATGTAGGTTGCCATCTATCTGCAGGCCGTCAGTGTACAGTAAAGATATTTCACACTTGACGGAATACAGGATTTCATGTCTAAAACAAATATTGTATTTAGCAGTGTAGACACGCAGTTCCTATGTCAAACGTCAGACGGGAACAGTCGCTTACAAAAAGCTTTCCCACATTTTAACCGAAACGATCGATTGTGCGAAAAAGCCGGAAGCTGTTTACAGGCCGTCTGTGGATGGACCTGGAGCATCTTAAACTTGTCAACACAAATTAGCCTATGATTTACGTTAACCCCAGTAGCCTCACTACCCCTTGATTACCTCGCTGCACGTGGCAAATAAGGCACCTCCGTAAGGAGGCCTTTATTGCCATGTTGGTAGCAATAGTGGCGCAACACACTTCGAGGGGCGTCGACGCGGGAGAATTATCCACCATCATCCAAACGTCCTGTCGGGCGGCGGGCGGTCCCCCTCGGGGTCCGCCTGTTGTCCAGCTAAGTCATGATAGTACCCCATCGTAGACAAGACCCGGCGAAACTGCTACAGGGCCAACAGAACCCTGACGTGAGCCAGGTCATGGATTGCAAAACGACGCCGGCGAGGGCACAACATAACGACTCCTCCCTCCTTCTAACCCAGCGAGGCGCGGAACAATTACAGAAAAAATCGGGACTGCCAACATTGAAAACTGTCATCGCTCAAATAGCGGTGGCAGCGTGGCGGGAGTTTGTGTGTGCCTACCTTACCGAGTGGTCACGGGTAAGCTTCTCCAATCGCTCCCTCATTCTTGTCGCCTGAGTAGGCCCTAGAACAGATAGGACTGTTTTTCCTTGCTACAGATCTTCTTCGTTTGCCCAGATGACATCAGCCCAGACTCTTACGCGTGGGCGAGAGACTGGTGTTCGGAAAGGCACCCGGCCGCGACGGCATACCGCCTGCGGTCGTTTGCCTTCTGGCAAGGCAGCCGCATGCAGATGTCTTTTTTTTAGACGATTTTATATGACGCCGTTAGAAGACGCGGCTGGAGGACGCTCGCCGCGCGCGCTATGGGGGCAGGCAGGTGCTGTCGGGTGATCAATATTAGGGTGCCCCGCGAGGAGCTAAGGCAATAAGAAGCCCTCCGTAGAACGGCTCGACGAATTCCCTCGGGTTTGTGAGTTGAGGCCTTGACGAGATCCAGTAGAACCGGTTAAACACAAGGCCCCTCGCACGGTCTCGAAGTAGGGCCACATATTTTCGAACTCTGGTGGAGTGGGAAGGAGTGAGGTTTTTCCTCCTAGTATCCATTGTGCATTCGCGTTTCCAAACTTTCTATTCTAAAAGAATATGATATCTTCCGTGCACCGAATAGCGGGTTACAATATTCTGATTTTCTTGAGAAGGTTGCATAAATCTAGCATCAGAAGTGTCATGCTTTTGATTTTATTTATGCGGGTGATTTGGAAAATGCATAATACACGTGATGTTGGGAACCAACAGCATCATTCCAACAGTTTGTACTCTCACCCAGCCAAACTCTTTCCACCCCCCAGCAAGATGTCATAGAAGCTAGTTTTTGGCACAATATTAGCATACGAACTAGAATAACCTGCTACTATTTAACAAAAGTTAAAGTGCGTTTTGCAGTTCGCGGACGTATCACGGCAGCAAATGTTTTCAACGATTCGTTTTTTTGTAAGGTTCCGTAACGAGTCTAGCAAAGGGCTGAGCGGAGATAGAGGCGTAGAAGCCTGGTCCATTCCTCTAACTGGTTAAACGTTTACTTTTCTGGTATTGGTTACAACAATTCTAAGTCGCGTCGCTTCACTGTCTTTCTTCTGACGTGATCATAATGCCTTAGGGTCGTAATTTTTTCTTGCACGACCTTCCACTATGTCTGAAACAGTCTTATCAGTTACTATCGCGATGTCGAGTGAAGCGGTCTACATTGATATATGTATTAAGGTCCTTCCTAGCATTGCTGAAATAAACAACTATCATTCCAGGTATTACCCTGAGATAGATAGGCGCTAGATCCATCGGTCCATCGAGGCAGAACGAAGAAAAGGACGGCATTCAAAGTAAGAGCGGCAAGTGCGTTATACCGTTTTAAAGTTTCGAATACAACCTGAGAAATGTCTGGACAACGCCTGTATAACAACATGGCTCAAGAAGCGACCGACAGTGGCCATATATGCAGCACTTAATTGTTAAGTGAATGGAGTAAAATGCATTTATGCACACGGGGGGGAGGAGCAGGTAGTGTAAAACTTGATGCCTATGCTGTCCGCAGAACACTGACTATGATCTATTATTCACACAGCACTTGGAGAAGCAGCGAGCAGAAGCTATAGCGGCAATGATGTTAGTAACTAGACTAGGATCTAAAGGAATTTGATTTTTAATCAAGTACGATAATTAATTACGAACCGTCATGAATATTTTTAGAATTAAAATTAATATGGTTATGATATCAGTAAAGAACAGTTTGGAGTTACTTTATAGTTCGGATATTAGCCACAACAACACCTCTTACCCAAAGGCCTTACGACGAAGATAGGGGCTGATACAGCTCCTCAATGTTACTATAATCCTTACTTATAGTTCAGGGTTGTGTGGGCAGAGCGCACATTGCAATCTGAACCAAGTTCTTGCGTGTAATAATTATTGTGGCGAAGTTCTTAATGATGTTCTTGCTCTGAGACTTCTCGTTAAAGAGCGCCCGTGCCATTTGTTTGCAGGTGACAGGGAATTTCCATTCAAAGAGCCGCGCCAGTTGTGCACTCCTCACGCAAAACCCCGCGTCGATTTCGAACGTCTATTTGACGTCGCGTTTTTCTGATGCAGTTTGGGTAGGTCTGGGATTGCTTTAGTGGCCTTAGTAGCCTCGAATGTGTTCACAGGCATTACACGTTTACTTTGGAGCAAGGCCTATGCGGAGAGAGCCACATAGCGATGTCTTCCAGGACGGCGTTCGCTATCCTTTCTAGTTCTCTAGCGTCACGCGACTTTCTCACGATACTTAGATCAGTCGCGTAGAACTTAACACTGTGGAGATGAGGAAGACGCAGGACCTTGTACGCAATGATTCATAAAGGTAGGCCAAGGAGGGATATTTGAGATAACAGGAGATGAGATACCACTGGAGATTCTGAGCGGGTGCTTCTGTAGATTTTAACTATGGTCAAAAAGGATTTGACTTGCGTCTCGCGTCGACTAGCTTGAATCAGTTGCGACCAGGTAGTTTCTTTATTCTCAGCAACATTGTTTGTCTCGGACTTAAGTAATGACGTCAAACGTCTGAAAAGGTTCAAATTGTAGAAACTAGTTTCTTTTTGCTATATTTTCTAAGTATGATTTTTGCATAAATATGTGTCTACCGGTACTAGTTAGAGAGCACTCCCGCTGACAAGCCACTATAAGGCGTGCTTGTTTTAGTCAGTGTCTGAGACCATCAATTGTATCAAATCAAGATTTGGTTTAAAAACTCTATGTATATTTTTTGTTCGGGCTTCGTCTGGAAAATAGGCGTGCCCAAGGTTGTTCTTAAGCTTGTAACGTGTCTGGATGGTAGGGCGTCATCTCTGTGCGACGTTTCTAGAACATACGACGTTCTAGGACATCGACGACGTTTCTAGAACATACGAGTATAATCAGAAATGATGACTGAAGCGTATTGGCTGTTTATGTTGGCCCTTACTGGCTGTGTGTTTACGACATAAACGTAACGTCTATAAGCATGACACCTTTATTTAGACGCTTACTGCGTTAGCTTCCTCTTTCCTTCGTCCGGTAGTGACCTTGTGACATTCTTATTCGTACACGTTTGAGTGTGCACGTCGTGAGCGTGCACGCATAAATGATCAACGGACCAACGGGCGCCACCAAAAGATAAGCAGAACCTTCTGTTTAGTAATTTTTAGTAGGGCGATACTTCTTTTAGGCGGGAAAGATTTTGACTTTACGAGATATCGAGTTGCTAATCTTTGCCACTCCGCAGTGTTTCCAGCACTGGCACTGCATACGTCGCAATAAAAATAGTGTATTTGATGAATGAGCTTCACGACTTACACTAGTGTGAGATATGTTTAATGAAATTATGATGCTGTCGCATAATAAGACTGGTTCATCAATTATTTGGTCAACCGCGTTCTGCATCGTAAGTACTAAACGCTCAGAGTATTGGCGTATAGATTTAGACAACTAGAACTGCGCTGTATAATGATAGCTAGACGACAGTATATGTAAGACCTAAGCTGTGACTAGAGATGCGTTACTTACAATATAGGGCGCTCTGTTCTGTTAGGCGCAGGCTTAACCTATACGTTTAAACGGCCAGCGCAAAAATGTTGTGTGTCATTAAATTAAATTAATTTTATACTACGCATGTATACCCTTGAAGACCATAGTCAATTTTAATTGTATTCGTCAAAAAAAAACCTAATTGCCTCTAGTGCGCTGTGGCTTCATGGATGACTAACCAAAAAGAGATATATTTTTGTCGGCACATTTCGAAATCAACTTTTAAAGCTCAGGCAGCATGAATGAAGCGTTTATATATTGCATTCTGAAGCAAATCATAAGGACGCTGCAGAGATGGTAGTGATCTATTCGTAAACCTAAGGTCAACATTGAAGGGCCGCTTTAGGCACGCTAATTAGCTTTGGTTCTATCGCGTTCAGGCGCGCACACAGGATAGATCCAGATAGATGCAGTTAGTTTATTCCCCAGGGCTGGTGAGGATTGATGAAGTAAAATGAAGAAACTCCAGGATTGCCAGTGAAACTGTTGCGAAGTGCGCCGAGGTCCCCTCTCTAGGAAAACGCTATCTCCTGAGACAGCCTGCAAGATCCGGCGATTGTGTTTTCAATCTTTTCATTTGTGTCCGCCCGTTTGGTCTGACCTGTTGTCGAGTAACCACCGCGCTGGTCAAGGCAATATTCCATCAGAAGGCTTTCGAACATTTTGCTGCGCTCGTCGTACAGCGTACGCGGCAACAACAACAAGACTTACTTGACTGTCAAGCCCGAGAGATGCAGGAATTGATTTCTCAGGAGATCAACGCTCAGGCTACACGACGCGGTGCCGTTTAGATGAGGCAACATAGATAAAAAAAAAACGCCTACCTATGTAGCAGCACTACGAAATGTTTTCACATGGGCAACTATAAGCGATGTCCAGTTCAAGCGTTCTACGATGTCCTGTCCTCCGATTCCAAAACTCCCCTAGGACACGTCCCGCAGATGCGGAATCGAGCGAATTCGAGCGAGTCGGACATACCGGATGCCTCCGAAGGCGCAGGTGCATTGCCGAGCATAGATAGCAACTCCTGACAAGAGCAACACAGTCGCAATATGGACAGTTCGCCTTCAACTGAGTCGTCTAAATAGACGCGTGACAGAGTCGAATGAACAACACACTACATCTCTCTTACATTGAAATGACGGTAAAACACAATGACCGTCCTAATTTTGCATCATCTCTGTATTGCGTATTAATAATACGTACGCAACAGCAGTAGCAGCATATTCTATATACTGTCTTAGAGTATTTCTAGGCGAAAGCTATGGCTATGGAAGGCTTACTACAATAACTGCTTGATTCCAGTGCGTTACTATGATTTACAGAATTTGGATAAATAGAAAATGACTAAACCCTTTTCATCGCGCTGATGAAGAGTGAGTAGTCATTTACTATTTATTCAACGACGCTGTACTTTACCAAATTCCAAAGCGGTCATCAGTTTTTTTTTTTTTTATCAGAGGTTAAGATCATATGTGGGGTGCATCGAAACAGCGCGTGGGGTGGAAGTCGAATACAGCCTATCCTCCGTCCCCTACAAGCTTGTAATCTCCATGAGGCATGTCTTCAGTGTACGGAGGGCCGGACATGTTAAGATTTCTAGGGTTTCGATCTATCTGGCGTTGTGATTTAGCCGATCTACATAAATAACACATTATATATATATATATATATATATATATATATATAAGATTGCATACAACTGTTATGTCCGAGGTAACGCTTTCATAGTGCGTTGCTTCTACTAACGTCAACTGTCGTTAGCTTTGTTTGAGGTCAGCGAGAAGGCATTGCATTCCGAACGCGTTACCAATGATGCGTGAAGCTGACGCGGGCCCGCCATTTTAAGCTAAATCGTTTGGGTCGACCTTGATCTATCCGATTGGTCTATTCTACTTGCCAATAATAATTGCACACGTTCTCAGGAGACAATTGTCGCTCCATCTGCATATTCCTACTTGCTTAATCTGTTATACTGAGTCACTAGTGTCTGCAGCAAAGGTTCTTGCAGCCGACGGTAGCAGACGCAACATCAGATACTTCCACCAATATTTGCCAAGGTATGTATCGGCCGCCACCGCCCGACAATCAGGCTAAATTGGCTATAGTCCAAAACACGTTTGTGTACCACTTAGTCTCTACCACAGAAATCCATTAGCTCGCTCTTGTGTAGAACATCTCCTTTCCGGGGACATCGGCTACATTGTTAGCCGAGTCAACCTGACGGCAGAGTCCTAATAGGACAGACCGGTCAAGCCTCAGTGTGATATGACCGAAGAGATAGAGTGTAAAATAGAGGGTAACCGAGAGCCTAATTCTGCTTGAACGGGAGAGGACATTTGCTTGACACACAGAATGTGAGGATGAAAGAGAGTTTGTATCTGCCATTTGTCAAGTGTGTATTTGTTTCTTAATTTAGTCGCGCACTTAGTCGAACGGTAGAATAGCAGTTCGTCAACATATAAAAATCACTCTAAGTATATCTGCGTTTATTTTAATTATCTGCTTAGTGATAGTCCAATGATTTTGCGGCTGAGTTCGCTTGATTGAGTTCCCCGAACTTGTGAACTCTGAAAAACGCACACCCGACAAAGTTGTTGACGGGTATTGTAGGGAGCTAACACTGGCGGAGAGTATTGGAATCGATCCTATCCACGTATGATACCCACTAAAAACCACCTCCCCCAGCACCCCCCCCCCCTCCCCCCCCACCAGTCGATAGTCCCAGGACAAGGAAACTCCACGAAATAACACTTGAGTCATTTCAAACGTCTGCCACATTTGAAAGCCGTGTTTGTAAAGAATACCCTCACGCGTCACCCTTTAAAGTCATAATATTGTAGCAGTTTGACTTTGGCTTTCGTAACGTATATTTGTATATTTTATGATGTTGTGTATTTTTACTGTGATGACTGTATCTCACACGTTTATTGGTACTATATACAAATGTTCACTAAACGGGTTGTAGCACTAGTCTGTTTTCCGTGTAGCATGCCACATGTTTTTGTTGGTCTATTCTATTTTGTAGAGTTTGTAATCATAGTGACCGTGCGCCGTGCAGCCAGTGGCGTTCGTTTTCATATGAAATGGCCTCGTAATGTCCTTGAAGGGCTGTCGTCAGAGTAACAGATGCGTTACCAATACCAGCCATGTTCTACTAACTAGTTTGGCTCTATCCATGGCCCCCAGCCATCGATACCCGCCCATGAAGTTGAAATGATTTAAACTCTAGATTTTTTTTTATATAGGTGTGTACAACTGCGCATTCTCATTTTTGTTAGTTAACCACCGTTTAGTCGGCCATTTGCGTACGGGAGACGGCCGGAGCTTTGGAGACGCCTAAAAGTTAGATAATATTCTTCCAAGCAAGGTTTGAAGCGACAAAACGAAATCTAAACCATATGTTCCCATGAAGAGTAACCCGCCAACTCCATGGCAATTTGATGTTAACAGACTAAACATTTCCTTGAGTAATAATAATAATAATAATAATAATAATAATAATAATAATAATAATAATAATAATAATAATAATTAATAATGTAATAATAATAATAATAATAATAATAATATCATATTAATAATAAGCCTCCTGGATTCTGTTGCTCTCACGGACTTAGAAGCCCGATTGAAGACAAGCCACCGCAAGACAGTTGCCCTGTGCAGCCACGAGCCCGTCGAAGCTGGACACCAGAGAGAATGGGCAGCAATTCTATATGAGCAAAGAGTCGAAAACCTCATTGCGGAATGCGCCACGGACGTCGATAAGGCCAGGCTGCGCGCCGTCTCCTCCAAGGGGGCGGGCGCATGGCCCCACGCCATACCCTGTGCTCAAATCGGGACCCTGTTAGATGACGAGTCGGTAAGGATCGCGGTCGGGCTTCGTTTAGGAACAGACCTTGTGTACACCCATGCCTGTATCTGCGGAGACGTCGTCCAGCCAGATGGACGCCACGGGCTGTCCTGTATTGTCAGCGCAGGTAGGCGAGCAAGACACCAAGCCTTGAACGAAACCTTTAGCAGAGCTCTACGATCCAGTGGTCTACCGTGCGTCCTGGAGCCCGTCGGACTAGACAGAGAGGGCGGAAAGAGACCTGACGGTCTGACCTTAACTCCGTTCGAGCGCGGATGCATGCTGGTTTGGGACGCGACAGTTACTGGCTCATTAGCCCCTTCAATGGTCAGTGCTGGCGCGCTCGGGCTGGTCATGCATCGGCTCTCGCCGAGGCAGGCAAGGTTAGAAAGTACCAGAACATCGGTTACCCGTACGAGTTTCACCCACTTGCCTTCGAGACCCTTGGCGGGCCGGGTCCGTCTACTCGCAGTTTGCTACAGAAGGTCGGGAAGCGGCTAATTCTAGCCAGCGGAGATAAGCGAGCAAGTGATTTCCTCAGACAGCGTCTGTCGCTGGATGTGCAACGGGGCAATGCGGCCTCGGTTCGAGGAAACCCTCCAGAAATGGCTGGTCCCTACACTGGACCCCCCGTAATGGTGCACACGTTCGCAGGGACCCAAATGTCATGGTCCGACCGTGAATGATTTAAAATTGAATAAATATATATGATAATATATAATAATAATAATAATAATAATAATAATAATAATAATAATAATAATAATAATAATAATAATAATAATAATAATAATACGATATACAGGTGGGGAAACCAAACTCGACAAATACGAGGAAGCTGCCAATTAGCGCCAGCTCATAACCTGCGGCTTACCTTATCTTAAACAAGCCACTCCTGTCGCTCTAAAGAACAACTGAAAATAGTAGACAGTCTTTTCGGCACCGTTTAGCGACGAACGACTCGGCCCGTGTTTTGGCATCTCCGAGTCGATCGCATAATGATGACTGCAAACAGAGTACCGCTATAATCTGCATGAACAAGCTGGGCGCGCCCACTACTTGATTAATATTTTTTCGACAATAAAATCTAGCCTAATGTGCTTTAGCAGAAGCAGAAGAGTGCTTTAGCAGAAGCAGAAGAATTGTTTCAAGAGCGAGGAGCGGCGTCAGTCAGTCAGCCAGTCACGAGAAGTCCACTAGGTTCCTCTTAAGGCCTGAGGACATTTTCTAGGCAGCGAGATCTAGGCCCCCAGGCAATGAAAAAAGCGGCATCGTTACTAAACGGGCGTATTTAGCGACGGCGACGATAGATATAAACTACACAGCCAGCCGCCGCTATATAACTATAGGGCAGCTCTGCCCTTGTTCTGTTCCGCTTTCCATCACACACCGGGGGCCGTAGTTCCCCCCCCCCCCCACGACCAACTCTAAAGGGGCGACTACAACGATGAAGACGACGGCCGTCGCAGCTAATATGATGGTCGCGTCGAGCTCCCCACTCGGTTGACCACATGAGGGGTTGTTGCTTGCCATTGTGTACAGCTCGTGCTCCTCTTCCTTCTCCCTCCGCCGATCTAGGCTTTGTCCTAAAACCGATACATGGTGAGCAGGCGGCACACAATGGGACACGCACTCACGCCCAACCTACAGGGTCACCCTACCTAGAGGTTGAAGTCGATATCTTGTCGTACAAGGCAGGAGATGGTACATGGACCACATGTACGAGACGATCGAACAGTGCGACCACCCCTGGTAGCTTCGTGTGTCCTGGAACACATTGCAAGCAGTGTTGTCCCATGTCCCATAAATGTTTTATTTAAATAGTTAGAGTTATGTTGTTGATTTTTGAGAACAAGGACCGGGAAATGTGTTTGTGTGTATAAGCGTGAGCACGAATATTTGTGTCGCTAACTCAAGAGGATTTCGGCTTTGTTTTCGTCAATGGTCTAGCTTGGCTCGTGTCACTACAGATTAATGATGTGTACTAGGTACTTACTCGCATGTAATGGTAGCAGTTGGTTTGTTGCAGCCGCAACAGCAGCAGCAGCAAGATTCATTAATTGACAGTTAGTTTATTGCAGGAGTAGGTTAAATGTGGGTCAAACGCAAATGAACATTGCAGATATTGCATACAAATTGTTTATTTCTCAATCATCTTGCATCTTAAGATAGTACATAATTTAATTATTATTTATTATTACATCACCTTTCGGTATTGTTGATTATATTACATTACACGTATTCATTAAATCTCGAAAACGGCATTCGTTTCCGTTAATCTTGGACATATATAGAATATGTTGTATGTGCATCTCAAGAAGATGTCAGCGACCTAACGCCCAGATAGCTGGCGCAGACCGACATGTTTCATGATGATATTTGGTGCAGACAAGGCCCCGAAATTTGCAGCAACACTCATCAGAAGGGTTATGGAACCCACTGCGGTGGCACAGTTTGTGGTGGAACCCATGGACGGAGTAGCGGGTGAGAACGTGTCGTTGCTCGAAGAGCGGTTCCATCCATGTATTGTCCAACATTGCCGGTGTTTTGTAGAAGGCTTCTGGCACTTCCCTCATTTTCTGCTCGAAGTGCCTACGGAACTCTCGCAGTGAGGCGGTGGTCGGAAGTTGAAAGCGGTTTACTATGTCCTCGATGAACGGCGTGGTCCTCGACAGACTATAAGTTCGCCTGTTTTGTGCATTTCTAGGGAGGCTCAAAACTCTCTTAAGGAACGTTGCCTTCACCGTGTCGAGAGCGCTAAGCTGCTGAGCGGATAGGAGTTCCCAAATTAATGTGATACCATAAGATGCCATCCGAGGCCACCTTCAGGTTAAACAGTATTAAAGCTGTTTTTACTGAGAGCTTCTGTGGAGCCGAGATTGAGGTCATGGCGACAATGCTGCTATTAATTCGCTGAGATATGTGAGCTGCGAAAGATGTGCCGCTTGGCGTTAGTTTAACACCCAGGTAAGTAAACTCCTAGACAAATTCTACAGAGACACCGCCCAAGCTGAGCCTATCACTTTTCCTCAGGGGTCCCCCGGATCTGAATTTCATAGCTTTTGTCTTCGATACGTTAATTGTTAAACCATTTTGCTTGCTGTATGTCTCCAGCATCCTCAGGGACCTTTTTAGATCCATGAACA
Organism: Dermanyssus gallinae; assembly: GCA_003439945.1. Lineage (NCBI taxonomy): Eukaryota > Metazoa > Arthropoda > Arachnida > Mesostigmata > Dermanyssidae > Dermanyssus > Dermanyssus gallinae. The sequence continues at coordinate 45,598 of QVRM01005819.1, read as the reverse complement.
CTCTACTATATACCACCAGGTCATCGGCATAGAGAGTTATGCGGACACAGGGGTAGTGGTCATTGATAAGGCCCGGAAGATCACTGAGTAAGACTGAGAATAAGAGCGGGCTAAGATTATCACCCTGAGGATCTTTGCGCAGAGGCGGTGGCGTACCCAATGAGGTTTTACCGAGGGGCGTCTATTGCTAGTTGAAAACATAATTTAATGTAATTGCTATTATATACAAATTGCCGAAATTACATATCCGAACTTGCCAGAAGCCTTGACTTTATTTGATTATGTATTAACTGACCCAGTAGAATGCGTTTTACTGGGTCGTTAAATGACTTTGCATAAAATGCAAAATGTAATTGGCCTTGCAATAAAAATTGCACATATTACATTATTATTGTTTAATTCGCAATGACTTTGCATTTTAATATGGTATATAAGTTTAATGTAATTTCCATTAAATACAACTTGCTATCTACAACTTGCCAGAAGCCGGGACCTTATTTCATTATGTATTAACTGACTCGTTAGAATGCGTATGTCTCTAAATGTCTTTGTCAGTTGTCTCTACAGACACGTTCCGTCTCCCAGTTGCTTCTCGTCGTACTCATGCGCAATATCTACAAATAGTCGATTTATAGAAGTTGTCTAATCGTGGATTCACGCAGGTGTTCCGACAGGGCTCAAAGATTTGCTGTTTGAATTGGCATTCGAAATGGTAGGCGTCTCCTCATCTCGTTTTCTTTTCCCGAACACAGTTACCGCCTGTACCGTGCTAATTAAAATCAGTATGCCTGTACCGTGCTAACTAAAGTGCAAGCTATCGATAGGAAAACGCCAAGCTTAAAAGCAACGAACTCACTCAATGTGGACTACGTTCGTCTACGTTTTTTCTTACATGAGTGAAACATTGTTGTGTTTCTAGGTTTTGACCTTTAATAAACGCTTAACTAGACCTGGATGAATTACGATTAAAAGCTATAAAAATCCAAACCTGCATTCCTCTTTATGGTTGATCACTGTAAGGTTCATGCTCTGTTTTACTATCCACAGTCTGTGGCCTACTTGGACACCCCTCATGTGATAGGCGTACCTGAACATTATAGATATATCGTATACGACCCGCCGGTGCGCTTACTGCCTGCTAAGCGTTGGCACTTTGAAGAGTGGTGCATACAGTGAACCACCAGCACTTGGGAGCTTAACGCGGAGTTACAGCCGATCTACGACAATCTACGGTCAAATGTCAACAGTTGTATATAGCTATGCATGTATGATGTGTGCCCTCGATTGACGTGTAATCAATTGATGTAAGAATTAGGTACGACAAGAACATTTTTTAAGTGCTCGTTCAGTTTGGCTCCGCAAGCCCCGGTGATAACTTCCACACATAAATAGCAGACACTCCCAGCGAAATACGGTAAGCGACGAGTCCATTTCGCACTTCGTTTCCTTTCCTTATATATATATATATATATATATATACTTGTTGCGACTTGCTGGGCATAGCAATTTTTCTTCTGTAAGCGCTCGGAGATAAATCGGTTTTCCTGACATATTTGCCTTCTTATTTCTTCCGGTGGTGTGATGATCAGCTTTTCCATCTCTGCCCGTCCACTCGATATACGCAGCTCCAGTCAACTTGTTAACGGAGGTCTCGATGTGAGCGAGCGTGTCTCGTTGTGAGCTTGTAGCCTCTGTAGCACTGTCTCCTAGATCAAACCAACACATTTAGCAAGATTGATCCTTTGAGAGATGATACCATTTCTTCCCTGAAGCACACGCACGTGTGCACCACGATGCGCTCTTCAAGCTCTGTGTATGTACATAAGCTCTCGAAGCTATCCGCCGCCTGACAGTCACAAATTACATGCTACATTACGGGCGACATAACCGAAACGCACACATGGTGATTCGCGAGGCTGACAACAACAACAGCGGCAGCAGCAGCAGCAGTAACAACAGCAATAACAGCAACAACAACAACAACAACAACAACAAGAGTCAGCGGCCGCCGCAGCAGAGGTGGATTTAGAGAGCATCCGAGATAGGTAGTTAAAGAGAGACGGAGAGCCAGATAGAGATATAGGGAGGGCGAGGTAGAGACAGAGAGAAAGGAGAAAGAATGTGTGACGCATTGACAGGGAGCTTCTTCCCGTCAGGACTGGGATGCAGCCCAGGTCCTTCCCCAGGCCGAGTTGAGTCGAGTCGATTCGATTCCCGCTGCTAGAAGTCCCGCCCTAGCCGGTAGAGTCTTTACCGGTAATGCGGCTGCTGCTGCTGCTGATGCTACCGCCATTCGTCTACGAGAACGCGACATCTCTGTCGTGGCACGACTGCTCGCTCATAGGCTAGGCGAGGCTACGGCACAGCCGCGTCACCACATCACAGAACAACACAGCACAGCCGAACATAACCGAATCGAAGAAAAAGAAACGACGTCAACGATTTGTAAGCAGTGCCAGGGCCAGTGGTCGGCAAATGACTCGCCCGAGACTGTGATTGCTCTTTGCTAGCGGCGTTGAACCCGGTTAAAAGAGGGAGCGGCCGACCGATATATATATATATATATATATATATAGAGAGAGAGAGAGAGAGGCGAGATATAGAGTGAGGGAGAGAGAGACTGGTGTTGCCTGGTCTCGTCTATGGTCTGACTCTGGCCAGTGGCTGTGCTATCCGGCTGCTGGACTGCTTGACGCAGCCGATAGAGAAATATTAGATCTCCGGACAGGAAAAGACACGACGAGATGAAAACGAAGAAAGCAAGAAACGACAACGTCAGGTTCTTTGTTGTTGTTGTTTTTGTAGCAGTTGTTGTTATTGCTGCAGATATTGTTATTCCTGCACTTGTTGTTGTTGTTGTTGTTGCTGCTGCAGCTGCTGTTGTTACTGCTGTTACTGCAGTTATTGTTGATACTACTGTCGTTGTTGTTGTTGTTGTTGTAGCTGCAATTATTGTTGTTTTTGTTTTTGTTGCTGCAGTTGTTATTGATGCAATTGCTGTTGTTGATGCAGTTATTGTTGTTACTGCAGTTGTTGTTGTTGCTGCCGTCGTTGTTGCTGCTGTTGTTGTTAGCAACGAAGACGGATGAGGAGAAAAGACGCGGCCATGGTCTAACCCGTAGCGGCCGGCTGATGGGATGGGATGGTTGCCTTCGTCTTGCTGTCGCACGCGCTTTCTCTCTCTCGAGAGAGAGAGTTTCCTGGCGTATTCAGTCGAACAAATCCGCGAATCGGTGCGAAACCGTAGCTAACCGCTCACTGTACTCATTGCTCATTATGTGTCTATAGCTGATAAACGTCGTCCAGTCGTAATGATGATTGCATCTTACAACATCCCTGTACAGGAGACCCTGACCTTCTTTTCCGGCTTCGCGCTAAATTGAAATGAAAACGTTTCTCTTGCTCGTTGCTTACAACTGAGATACACAAAACTCGACCTGCATTGTCAAAGGTACGACAACCATATATATATTTATATATATATATATATAATTATTTATATATATGTAATTGTTGCAAACAATTACGATCTGCTGGTGAACCTTCATTTTACCAAATGTCCATTTGATTAAACTGAATACCGGATTTAACTACAGACAATTTGATGGATATTGACGCTACTACGGATAGTTAGCCAAATGTACGGGACAGAAGATTTGTCATGTAGGGCACCATGAGGAGAAAGGAACGGCACAATATTTATCTTTGACTCTTTGACTACGTTTAACACAATAAACAAATGTAATCTTTTAATAGCGACGCTTTGAGCGAAATCGAGCGAACAAACCCTGTATCAATGAAAACGAAATGGCAATATAATCTATCTAACCGGCTTACCTTCGATTTCAGATTACAATTTTACAAGTGTATTACATAATTCAAAAGAAGATTTTTTCTAACTTCTTCTAGAGTTAACCCCGCTGACTGTAGCCCGGGGGACTGAAAAAGACTCCGTGGTCTTTATTATTGCGGTCACATTCTTGCGCTGCAATATATATGGCTAAGTGTGTAATTTACAATCAATTGCCAGTCGTAGTATATGCTTGCTAAGCAATGTTCGGAGCAGTCGCGGAGGTCGCCGATTTAAAAGATCTAGGCGTTACGCTAGACCGTCACATACATTATTTCACACTACGAAGGAGGTGTATAGCACCACCATCCCCTCAATGATTTACAATTAAGATACATTGATCCGCACACCAGGGTGTAAATTCGCCTATTATTTCCGAAGTACTCTTGCATTTGCTTACGTAAGCTCTGCCAGGAATTGGAACATTCAGAAACGTTGCGGACACATGGAGTCGCACGACATATTTCATAAACGATAAGGCTGTACTCAGGGCCTCCAATAACCAATATAAAAAAAATTAAACATTATTTGAATAACAATCTATGAAGCTGCGGAACTGCAAGCGGTTCTGAGTTTATACGATGTGTCGTCCTTCGTGTGGCAAATATCTCATCAGACCAGATCTTGTCATCAACTCCCGGCGCTGGATGAAGTACATGCGTGCACTGGACAATTTCTCGCAGACTGGCTAAAAGCAGAATCGCTATCTGAGTTGACATTAGGTCAAACGAAAAAGATAAAAAAAATCTGGGAGTAGAAAATATGCGGACTCATAGACCAATTTTGCCAGGTGACCCGCGAGATTGTAAATTAGATATCAAACCCACCCCCCTGTTACTATAGTATTTAAAGCACACATTTTTTTTTCAAATTAGAGTACGTAAGATTTATAAAGTCTGAGAGATCTATATCTTTCGTGCATGTATGTCGCAAGTACTACACACGGAGTTACAGCAAGTACATTACTTTGATTGAGAAATCTTTGCTTCAGTATGTACCTGACGATCACGTTAATCACATTATTAATTTACATATTGTTTATTTCGCAATAACTTTGCATTTCAAGATGGCACATAATTACAATACAATTATCATTATCACATTATTAATAATTGTCTATTAATAGACATGCTTCCCTTGCCTTAAGGTCGCGCATCGATACACCAATGGAGAGCCGTTCTATCAACATTTTCTGCAAATTCATGTGCAACAACGTCGACAATCTGTTGTTGTATTTCCATGAAAAAATACAGGAAGCAAATACCCATCTACCCAATTTTCTATGTGGTCACTTGCCTAGTAGCCTGTTTTCCTTAGTAAGTAGTCAAGTACAGTTACGTCAATATAAAATTGCTCCAGCGGAGAACCGGGTAAAAAATGCCGATTTATTAGAAACAATTGGTTAATTCCAAAAATATAGTAGCACATAGTCTATACTCAATTAATCAGATATCATGGCTGTGAGTTGAGAAATCGTGAGCAAAGGGTCTAAATATCCAATTTTGGCCGGCTTGGATACAGTACGCTACATGGTCTCGCACTTTTTCGTCATGCGTCATAGTCAAAATATGCACAAGGCATTAGGCCCGCTAACTTAACCGGCCACGAAGTCGAGACACGGAACATAAGCCTCGGTTCATAACAAATGCTACAGAAAATTCGAAACTTATCTACTCTACATGGAGCTTGCACGTCTTTATTTGAGTCTGCACATTTTTTCCAGTTAATCAAATATATTTGTACCTTAATTTAGACTAATTAACTATATTGATATACAGCTTCTGCTGCAAATTGCACCCGGAAACTATTATTTGCTTAATAGTCCATCAGCCAGTCTTTTCCCGTAAACCGGTCAAGCTGGGGACTGCTTGCACATCTCGTCAAAAAGTCAGAGGAGGGGGGCGATTTTACTACTCCTGGAGAGTGTACTCCCCGGGACCCACGGGGAGGGAAACTTAGGGGCTTGGTCCTCATTATCTCTTCCAGTGTGGCTTGAAAGTTTCAGTTATGGTGTTCCAGCACGAGGGTATTTTCCCCACCTTTGCAGAGGCCATGTAAATTAAAAGCCGGTATCTTCATTAAAAGCGGTAGAGTTGCGTGCTGCTCCGCCCATGCTGGGTACCTTAGAACCCAGACAGCCAGTTTAGAACCCTTTCCGATCCTAAACTGGCTGTCTTGATTGCATTTCTTGTCGCCCGGCGCACGTGTTTAGTACCACGGAGGCCTCTGTCTAGGGCCAAGTATAGAGCCATGTGACACCCCTGCAGTCATGCTAAAACTGATTTCTTAGGCCAGTATTGTCCTGTAGGTAAATTGATATTATATTCGGCGCAAGTAAAAGGGAGTCTTCGCCTTGGGAACGGTCTCCAGAATGACTTTCACCTAGGTTGTTGGAAGGGTTTTGAAGTAAAGTAGGATGACGAAATAGAGATTCCGAATCCTTGGCGGGAAGGACTTCGGTCTGCGTTGAACCTTAAGACTACAACTTATTCCAGCCTCTCTAAATTTTTGGAGGAAAAAAGTCAAATGTAGGTTTAAATTCGAGCAAAGCCGAGCAAGATGGCTTAGTGGAAAAGCTTTTGCCTTGCATTTGGGAGGCCTGGGTTCGCAACCCAGACCGGCCCCTCTTAAATTGGTTTGCATGGTTTTCAATTTAGACAAGTTAAAATGCCGGAGTGGATTTAAAATCAACCATGACATGAAAAACCGTACAGGAGCATGACATGAATAAAATTCACTGGCGGATAGCGATATATTTTCTATTCTTGAGGTAAAAAAAACTCGAGTGGATTCTCCCATGATAAATGGCCAACATGCTGTCATAACAGCCGTACCAAAAATATTCCAACGTACGAAAACAGAAACAGATGAGGAAAGATATTTCCGCTTCCAATTTATTGGAAAACTTATTTTTAATAAAATTGATTGATGAAACAAACAATCTCCTAAAAACGACGGGCTTGCTCATGCTGGCGGAGATAATGCCCTGGGCTCCAAAAGCACCTGAAGGTCGGCGCTTGTAGGCTGATCGCGCTAGAGAGTGCGTAAAAGAACGCGAGGTGACACCATACCAGTGGCAGAAGGAGTGGGACAGTATCCCAGACGGGCAACCAGAGGCGCTCGTGGGTAACCTTGTTCCTAACATCCACCAATGGATAAATCGTCCCGCGAGGGATTTTACATACAAGGTTTTACCCAGGTTTTTGCAGGTTACGCCGGTTTCCAGGTGTATTTAAACCGAATGCGAAAGGTCGATCGAACGTAGTCCGTATACTGCGATGAGATGGACTTTCCGGAGCACACGATCGTGAGGTGCGCTGCATTGGCCGAGACCAGACGAGGCATGTCCAGAAATGGTACGCTGAAAGAACTAGCCACTCACATTCTCACGTCGGTCCAAAACTGGGACGTGGCTCCCAGCGGTTAGATATCAAACCCACTATGACTCTCTTACCGGCCTTGGTCCGCTGGTGCGCGACTGCCGCGCGCTGCGGGGACCTTCACTGGCCCACATGTAAGTTAGTCAGACGGTGTAAACTCCCAATAGTAACCCTCCCCAGGGTCACCGTTTGTTGACGGGAAGGCACGGCATACGATATCGATGGAGTGTCAACGAATTCATATTGTTACTTTGTCGTGGCCTATTCGAGGGCTATTAAGGCTATTGTATTACGGGGAAACTGTGCTGCGCACAGTCCCCGGGCTACACGGTTAATGCCCCGGGAATTTAGCAACCTGGGAATACCGTGTGGGACGCCTGCTGCCTTGGCTTAATAGGCACAATGAAGGGTGAGACACCACATGAATGCAGAACACCGGTCGAGAGGACCATTGCGGTAGGCACGGCTGTGTAAATTAGCTTTATCGTCAGTTGTTGGTCAATCTCAGCCTCGGTAACAATTCCTCTGTTGTTTACAATAGCCTAGAGAAACTCTGGTTTCTGCAGGACACGAATGATTTAATGTAATGTAGTGCGCAGTAGCCCCCGTCGGCGTCTAAGCTGTAAGCAGACAAGCCGATGAGTTACAATGGCTTATACGCATACAGATAACGGCACCATAAAGAAAATGGCATTATTGAGGGACCCCTCATAAGGACCCTCTTACTTGCCTGGCCTTCTTCTTGTTCATCGCAGACCTAGCCCGCCATGTGCAGGAGGAGTCTATGATGAGGAGTCGTTGATGAGCTACAGGACGGTTACTATATAGCTAAGCCCTGAGCATACCAACAATCTGGTCGGCCGCCTCTCTCTTTCTCTAGCATGGTATTCAATTTTCAGAGCTTGTTGTATCTTTCATAAACTCATACCTGAGTGATTGCAAACGACGCCACATGAGACAAAAAATAACACGCGGTTTAGGGCTACTGCCGAGTTCGTGTTTGTCCCGCAATTCACCAAGCACTATTAGAATACAAGATAACAACTACACACATAATTCGTAAACTGTGACTTTTCCGTTTGGTGGAAAAGAAGCATTGCGACCGAGTCAGTCATGACGGCAAATATTATATGGCACGTTCCAGCGTTAGCATAAAACAGGGCGGATATTTTAATTTGCGCCCGTCGTCTCTTGGTCAAACATTCACGCAAAACACGCTTACTTAAGTACTTAGTTAAAGATTATCGTAATGTCCGTTTCGTGACGGTGAGGATAAGGTGTGCATACGTTGATTAACCTCGTGACAAAATAGAAGCACATTTATAAACGAAGTGTGGTAGTGCGCACGTTGATTTGCATAACAATTGTCGCTCTTTGAGGTTTGGTTTCGACTCTATCTCGTACACTTTGACGGACCACTGGCGCTCTATTGTGGAATCTAATAAAGACGTATAGGCAGAACGCCCTCTCCGCAACACCCCCCTCACCCCATCTCTCTCAGTGAGGTTCTCTCTCTCTTTATCTCTCGCTCTCGCGGAACATATGTATGCGCGCATTTGCCTTCTGTATATGTATTAAAATGCGGTCATCCATTAAATTATTTATTTGAACGCAGAGCTGTTCCTGCTATCTGAACACTAGACTCGCAAGTGATAATAGTGAATGGCGCGGGACTATATGGTGCATTGCCTCAATGGATAAATCTGCATGACAATTTGCAGGCCTCGGCTGACCTGCCTCGGCCTGCAGGCAAGGCGGCTATGGACCGCCAGGCCAACATCATCAGATCCGACATCATCCATTCACAGTGGATGGAAAAGAGCCTTTGAACTCTGCTAGCTGCTTTTGCCGCTTGAACTAGGCGCGCAGTCGAGCGGCATTTCGGCGGTTTACGTTTGACCTCACCTAACCTCACCGCACCTCACCTCGTCGGTCGCCTTCGTTTTTGCCTAGCGAATAGGCAGTCGACTTGTTTAGCTGCACCGGGCAGACAATTCTACCTCATCATCATCATCAGCTTTGTTGATCAATGGAAACGACAACTTGATCGAGACTTCCTGAAAATATATAAAACACACACGCTGTAGTTTAAAAAATATCAAATGAAAAAGCCCATTGGTGATCCATTACCAACCAAAGCGTTCTTCTTAATATGGCCTTACACGTGCGTTGATTTCGTTGATACAAAGAAGGGCTGTCAGATCACAAAGAGTGTGGATGTGACAAAGTACCACACCGAGAAACAGCCAGATGTGATTTAGATTAGTTGACGCATTGGCTTGAATATATATTTGTGTATTCAAGCCGTATAAAAGTCGAAATATTTTTAAAACATATATTACGGTTGACGTAATAATATTTGTTAATTATTACGTCAACCGTGTTGCAACAACTTAGGTCTGTCGATCGTTGGGTTGCCGTTTAGAAAACCCAAAACGTTGTCACTGTAGAAGGTTGGTGACTACGGCCTCTTGCACTGTGCCCAATGTTACGGCGACACCGTAGAGTGTAGCTGACAGACGAGTCCTGTTAAAGCGCATCGACCTTCTAATTACGGAGGGGCGGGCGTTCCTATCGTCCCGCATCACCTCATGGTTTAGACATCTGTGCTTTGTTTTTGTCTTCCGCCATTGATAATCGTCTCTATCATTTGCCTTTCCTGACTTGGAAGTAATGATACAGTCAAGTGTATCAATACACTGGAACAAATGGCCCCAGGTGCGGGTTTTCATTTCTGGAGGATGCATGCGCGGAGTATCCAGTCGCCACAGCCACTTACGGTATTGACGTCTGCTATGCCGTTCGTGCAGGAAAAGCACATTAACCTACTGCTGAATTACATAACCACAAACGGCTTGACGACAAAGAGTGTGCCAGAAAAACCGAAGTGGAATAAACTGCCTAAACGAAAAAAACGTAGGACGTTGCAGCGGTTGTTCAAAACCAGACTTACAGCTTTAACTGAATGTATGAGCATTAGTTTCTTCAAAGTGTTACGAAAATCATAATCAGATATAAATTATAATGCTTATTATAGGTGTGTTGCCAAGCAATACTCTGCTGTTTTTTTATCAGCATGCATCCTGTCTCACAGTAAAAGAACGTGCAAACAAAAGATTTACGCATAATTTTTTAACAAAATCTACTTTCTACAAATAAATGAACACAAAAATACAAGCGCGATGCGTGGCGTATGCAACAGGTCCATCTATTAGAAGTGGGAAAATCGATTCCAATTGCGGTCGCGTGTTTGTTAAAATAATTTTTCGAGCGCAAACGTTTTTATTCAGGCAACACCGAAGAGCGTCATGGCCCCCGGGCCTCAACCTCCTCTAATTGTTGGCCTGGACATTTTTCTGGACATCACCAAACTACGCAAAGATGCAGCACCAAGCAGTGCAGTGTACAGTGGTACTGTGTGCAGCGTTGCAATATTACCATCGTGTGAACTGCAGGTGACCCATAAGGCACGACTTTCGAAAACCTCGTCTCAACAACAGAAAATACCATGCTTTTTGGCGTAAGGAGGAGGAAGATGGTACTCCAGACTGTCCAGCGGGCTGTTTGTGACAAAGCGGATAACAATGTCGATGATAACGGTGAATGCGCAGTTGACGAATTTAACGCTTGGCGGCACTAGGACTGAAACGGTTGAACACGCTTAGAGGCGATAATAATGCAGGTACTATAGCGACAATATTACTGCAGGTACTATAGAGACAATATTTATGCAAGTACAACACTAAAGCAAGGTCACTTCTAAGAAAGGCCGCTGCTAACTTTATTCAAGGCAATTCACACATTATTTTTGGTGACAAGTCAAGCATCGCCGTTCAGACTTCTAACATTGACTGGGTAACCTCCCGGTTGAGAATCAAGCACGTTAACGGAACACAAGTAAAGCTCTCAGGCTCGGCTACATGATCATACAAAGCTAGAGTTCAAGGTGTTAGCGTCGCGTTTACAGAAGCAGAAATCCTTGGAACTTGAGGAGCAGGGTGTGGCTTCTGTTCCTCGCCTGCACGCCACTCGAAGTGAAGGACAGAAGTCCCTAGACCGAGTAATATTCAGATTCGGTCGACAATTACCGACTAAAACTATAGTTCTGCGTTATAAGTGGTACACTGGCACCTTTATTTGAGTCCGTCTTATAAAGCAATGTCAGAGCGGTTCCATTTAACACTAAATGTTGGTTTAGAGTCAGCCCGAAAAATTAAAGTAAGCAGTGGCCCTCGTACCCCTCCAAATGCCTCCGACTCGGCCATATAGAAAGAAAGTGTAGCTACTGGTCTGGAATGGATGCGCGTCCGAAGGGCACAAAGCTGACTTATGTCAAAACACGCCTCGATGTGTGAATTGTTACGGACCGCATGCAACTGGTGCTCCTTCAGGCCGGAAGTTCTTCTTCTTCAGGACGAAATGTAGACCCATCAGTGAGGCTCGTACGTTCCAACAGTTAAACACCCAGCGGCAATCACAGAAGAATTTTGTAAACAAGTTTCTACGCTGGCCGGTACAGCTGCTTGCCAAAAAACATCCGCTGCTGCAGTTAGAATTATAAAAACCTCAAAAGATGGAAATCCACAAATCATTTTACTTAAGCCCTGAAGTCCACCGAGGAAGAAACGACTGCTGCAACACCGTGTTGTGACGTTTAAGAGGTCTCGAGTTATTTTACCACGGCGCCGTGCCACCGCTTGAACCCATAAGACGCTCACAGACCTAGAATGCTTGCCTAGTCTATTTTCAGTAGTCAGCCCGGAGCTAGCTAAACTTTTCGGGCTGATCCTCAGCCACGTCTATGGAGCAGTGCGAAAAACAGTCCACGGGACTGTTTTTCGCACTGCTCCATAGACGGCCCCCCATAAATACAAAGATGTAACGGTGGGGCTCAAACCCGCGCACCTACAGGTATGTGTCCGGTCTCGAGGCGCAGGCGAATGCACCACACAAAAGACTGTACGAACAGTGCTGATACCTGGTCGGCAAGAAACTTATTCCTTTTTGTTCCCGACTGTCAAAATGTTAAGGAGTTCACTGATGACTGTAGCATCGAAAGGCATTTTCATGGGGAAGCGCCGAGGTTTTAGACGCGGCCTTACAACGCTGTTATTGCTATTATCTATAGGATAAGCTCCCGCGTTATAGGCTCTCAAGAAACCGGTTTCGACCACTAAACAAATAAATTAATTTCATTAATTTCTTAGTGCATCCCGACACATTCAATATTTAAGAAACCAATTATTTGACCACTTTGCTTCTTACGTGTCTGTCGAAGGTTAAGGAAAAACTCTTCCCTGATTTATCATTATTTGACAGTCAATCTGACTGCCAGGCCGTGTAAGGTAATGGAAAGTCTTAGTCGGTATAAAAACGTAGCCCAGAATCCCCGGTTCCGTTAGATAACATGGCACACAGTGAGCGGCATATAATAAATTAGTTTTCTTGGTAGATCCAGGGTTCGTTAGCGGAGTTTAAAAGTGTTGAATTTGTTCTATAAATAATATGCAGCACACTGAGAGATGTTTTTCAGTAGCTAGCAGTTAAATATCGCGCAGCCGGGATTTATAGTCCTTGGTTACTAATACAGGCTATATCCCAACGAGCCACGAGCATAATGCTCAATGATTAGTACTATCTAAAATAAAAGGTGAGGACAGGTTTTGATTTTGGCCGGTACCTATAATTGCGTCTCCACCTTAGAGCCAGACAATAGCGTTCTCATACTGGGGTTCTCCGGAAATGTCCTTGCAGATGGCTCTTGTGGCAACAGAGCAAATCTTAAAGCATATTTTGGCAAGCATAAATAGTTGACATGCAGAGAATCGAACACACCCGAGCAATATTCGATGCTTTGCAGGCCAGCGCTCAGTTATTTAGAACTGTGCTTCAGGCGTTCGAGCCACCACTTCCACATGGTATTCAAATGTACCGCCAGTACAGTTCCGCTACTTTTCAACGTACATCTTCGCTAAATCTGTTTCCAATCTAATTGACTAACTCAAAACAAGCCAACGTTCTTTGACTGACAGCTCGCCCGGCGTTTATATTTATATATAGCCATTCAAAAATACCCAGCTCCATATCAAAATGATAATTTGAGTCTTTTCTTTTTTTCGACAGAATACTTACGCCTGCATTGGGACGGAGACAGAAAGGTGCGTCGACTCGACTCACCTGTCTCCAGTTAAACGCAATTAGGCTACGAAACCGTCATAAAAAAAAAAAACAGAAACGAGCTTTAATAGAGGGGGGCCGGGAGAGAAACACGGCTTACTACTACCGCCTGTCCCGAACAAACAGTAACATCGAATCGGACGGAGGTAGTCGAGCTTTAAATAGCAACTCTTTAGATGGCTTAAAAATACTACTTCTACTACTACCACTTTGCTTCTACTACTAGTGGTTTCTCTGCTACTGCAACCATTACTGCGCTAACGAAAGTGAAGAGGCGATCAAATAAAAGGTGCGATTTAATTGCTAAGGGCAGCAGAGCTTTCCCTTTGATGCACGCCAAAACAGACGAGCAAGCGGACAAATCGATTTAAGAGTCGGAACGCTCAGCTGCTCCCTGTCTCGAGGTCAGCCGAACCGTGACACACGGACCCGAGTGGGGTCTGCACCACGGGTGTTGCAACACAACGCCTGAGAGAGTCACCTTGAGAGAGGAGAATGGCAGGCCACGTCGTCGAAGTGAAGCCAATGAAAGCAAATACAACATAAAACAGTGTTGCCGTTGATTTACAGTTATAGTGTTCTACTTTTTTTTTGGCGACAATTACACAATAAAGCCTCGTAGCTCAGCCTTCGGCTGCTGCAACAGAAGAAGAGTCTTCTAGACAAGGCGAAACAGGGCCTCGAAGATGTTAATTTGTATTTTCACTCGTGCGATGTAAATGTTGCAATATCAGTTACTCGGAAAGCATTTAGCAAATGAAATGTTGTGGTAAACTGAAAAAGTCCACCTTCACTCCAGAGTTCATTCCGGCGTTCCATCCAACGTTTGTATGATGACGTTTGTTGACTGTGTTGTGACGCACAAATATATACGCGAATTCGGGGTCATTTTCGCCAGAAAAAAACGTCATTTTTCAAGCTATATTTAATTATATGGCCAACTTTCACACGTAATGTATATTATTGTTTTAGTGTACTAGTTATCTAGGAATGTGCTTCGTTAGATGTTTTAGCCTTCGGTTATGAAAACGGTGTACTCTAAACAACCACACAAAGTGGGAAATTATACAGTCAACGAAATCAACAGATGGCCAGATTGTAAATCCAAGCCGTTCTACATAATGTAGATTCTGTTATGTTTGTTGTACGCATACGTCTATTAATTTTGAGATTGTTTAAGTGCCGCGTAACACAGGCACTCATCCTAACGTGGTGGTAGTCGATTTAAACCCAGGACTGAAATTCCTCGAAGCGCCCGAAACCAGGACGGTTGGCTTTGCAGAGGTCTCGAGCAATTAAGCAAACAAACAAATTCTTTTTCACGCTGTGCGAATTCCGTTCAATTGAAAAAAAATTCAAATTAAAAATTGATTTATCTAAAAAACACGCACATCTAGATCCTGATTCCCTTCTAAGATGCAGCAGTTTTTCCGTTGCGCCTTTTGTTGAAGTCGTTGCACATACTGGCACTATAATACGATGTACTGTTCAGGGCGCAATGTTAATAGCTGCCTGGGGTATCGGCGATCGGAGCGCCGAAGACTTGGTTGAGAGGCGCTCTCTGCGACGCGCTCTCTCAGCTACAACAATCGAAGTCGACCCAAAGCAGCGACTTTCACAGGGTTACAATCCACAAGTTTGGAAACAACGGACCTTGGATGACAACCCCGCCAATTAAACGACAACAAGAAAAGCTAGTACGTTGTATTTGGACACCTCAAGGTTGTGAAAGGATCATATATTAATAAAGGATGGCGGTTAATGGTGTACTGCGCACCGTTGAATTCGAAGACTACGTGAATGCCTACGCAAGCCTCGGTCTAGTCTCTGATTGCTCGGTAATGCGGAATCCACTAGACACCACGACTTAATCTGCCAGAAAAAAAACGCTGGCGATTTCAATATTTGCGAAGATAGCAATAATGAAAGTCCTATTTAGATTCATTTATATGCTCGCTAGTGCAGACAGTAAGGTTCGTCATTGGACCAATCCATTATTGATCCTTTTACAGATCATTGAATCGACCGAATTTTACGAATTTTGGATTCAATTTGAGCGCTTAGCGACGAAAAATGGACACAGCTAAAGGCTTTACCTTCCTAGTAGCTGAAGGAGGTCTGCTTAGTACATGAAAAGCTACATCGTCAAAACTAAACGCAACTCGGTTTAGGCAAAATGTTTAGAAAGGCCATATTAAGCATAAAAACACTAGGCACTCAGTAGATGTCTTAGTTTTCCCAAACACTGATGTTTTAAGGTATGTTAAATCCGCCGTTTCCCACAGGCTTGGAATTGCCGTAAGAGTTATCTTCAACGGGTGCCGAGGGCCGAACATGTTGCGACAGCCAAATGTCCGGCTAAAAAAAATAGCAATCGGACTGACTCTCAGCCAACATTAAACGTCCACGGGACTGCTTTTGCATTGCTTCGTAAGACGGATCCCATAAGTACAAATGTGCAACCATGGGGTTCGAATCCGTGCACTTCTGTGTCTCCTCCGGTCGCGAGGCGCACGCGAACTCACCGCGCCACCGGGCGACAGCTAAAGATTCCTCAACAGTTCTTGCGGCATTATGGTTGGCATATGGCAAATACTACGAAAAGCCAGCGTTTCCACGTATACTTTTGCCGTTTACTACAGTATAGACAAGTGCACATACCTAACCGTGTAACGCATTTGAAATATTTAAGCCTAAATCGGCCACTCATAGACGAACCTGTCAGCCGAGCAATCGTATTACTTTGTGTGTATTGTGTCCGCACATTGCGGTCCGGCACTGTTACAACATTGAGCCGCGAACAGTACTATTATAGGATAGAGGTCGGCGGAATGGGCCCTGCCAAGGATTAACTCTTCAAGCTGCGCAAGGAACTAACTGTATTACTGCAGATCACTTGAGGAATTCAGTCGTCAAAAAATACCTGTTAAGAAACTTGAGCAGGTGTACCGGCATACCTGCAGAACATTAGTCGCAGTCTCGAATTTGTATACCGCGCGTGACTGGGGCCTGTGTATGTATTGGTACACGAGCATACGCCGGTGTTTAGCAAATGGACACCTACGTTACGGTTATTACAAAATGTTTTGCTCACAAAACTGGTGGTCGGTCGCAACAAGTGCGTCTGGTATTTAGGTGAGAATCATTAGCTTTCCAAGGAAGGCTAAGTGACATGGAACCCTCCTTTGAATATCGATGCTCATTTGTCCTTTGGAGTAATGTGCCGCCGTATCAGTCGCCAGTGTCATCATCATCATTTCCTTCTCTTCCTATTATTATTATTATTATTATTGCGGGTGTTGGTTGGCCAATGGGCTATCTATTCTAGTCTAGCCCAACTGTTCATAGCGTTCCTCTGGGAGCGACTTGGTCCACGGCCGCTTTCATAAACTTTGATGGACCATGTTTACTCGTCGGCTTGAGTCAACTCCCGCATCCAGTTCGCTTCCATCAGATACGATGCTTCTCCTTTGTTCGTCCAAAGTGTCGGAGTGACCCCTAAAAACTTTTATTGCCCGCCTGGCTGCTATGGCTGCTATTGAGCCTTTTCACTGCGCCAATTCCCATCGCAGAGAGATACGAGCGACTACTTGCCACTGCCAAATATTCTACGTCTACGTTAAAATGTACGTTTCTTGTGGCTGTTTTAGCTACAGACTTGATTTTAAATGCACTTCTTACCGTTGTTTAAGCTCTATATAATATTTGCTAGTAGTAAATAGTTATGCTGCCCAATAAAAATGCCAGCAACAATAGTACAGCTAAATAATTGTGATCAAAATCTGGATACATTGTAACCATGAGTTCTGTTTGGCTGGGCTAGAAACGTTAGAACTCAACGAGCAGAGCGTTTTGCCTCGGCTTCCGAGAGTGCTTTTATTTTGTGTGCATTGGGCATTTGTATTGTTACGTATATACTAAAAATAAATTAACGTAACGTATCGAGAAAGCCGAGCAAGTTGGCTGAGTGGCAAAGCCATTGCTTTGCATTTGAGAGGTCGTGGGTTCAAGACCTGGACCGGCCACTCTTGGAATGGTTTTCATGGTTTCCAATTTAGATAAGGTGAATGCCGGAGCGTATTATAATCGACCATGATCGGACAAAAAAGGGGAGCACAGATGTCTCAAGGAAAAGAGATGGTGCATTACCATCCAACCCCTCCCCCATGATTACTTATCACTTTCAACGGCCACCGGGCATGCAATGGAACGCAATAGGATACAGCATTGGTTAACTAATGAAATTATAACGCTAACACAGATTCACAAATGGATGTCACGTCATAGAAACAAGGCGCGGGCAATATGGCAGACTTCGCGACAAGACAGGTGTAACAATATATTTGCCACGCGAAGGAGTGGTTTATTTTGCATGATGTCCACACAGGCCGACTTCTGACCTTGGCGCTTATGTTACGGCTAGCCCATTCCTCCTAGCGAATCTTTTATCCCCTAGGAGCATTTGCGAAAAAGACGATGTTGGTAATGTCTAAAGCAGTGATGCTATCAATCTTTCTCAGCCGTTACCGGAAGAGCTTTTGCCTTTAATATTTGTCTAGCTTAGAATACTGCTCTTCCACTCCTTAGCTAGAAAATTTGGAAGGCATTTGAGCCTTATGTTTCATGCATATACTTTCTTGCCTCCAACAGAAAAATCGTTTGGTCTATGAGAAAAGCAGTGAAGAAGCTTCTTATCTTGGCATTCAGCCGCTCTTATCTAAAGTCTTTATGTGGCGCTCAGTGCTTATTCACTAATTTAGTGCCTTTGCGACAAGATCCCGGACGTATGCCAATCATGTGGTTCCTTATCCGGTAAAGCATCTGTTTATGTGGTCTGTTTCCTAGTAGCGAGCTATATATGTGGTCTGTTTCCTCGTAGCGAACCGCGAGTTAGTAACTTAGCCAATACCATGTAAACCAGTTTATCAACATGTGGTATCAGTCCAGCATTCTGATGGAGGTTGTGCAAGCGAAGCACCTCGTTGTATGTATAGGACGATTCACAAGCAGGACCCGTGTTGTGATCCCTGTAGTCAGCTCTCCTTTTTTATAAGTAATCCTTCAGTAACCCGTTGATTGCCAGAGGAACGTTCTTGAACGTGTTAACATGAAACACATCCAGCAGTACCACCAAGCAAAATTAATTTGCGTTAGTAGATCAGTTGCGTATCTCATTAGTTTTAAAATACGGAGACATTCCGTTATTTCCCGTAGACTCATTTTTGCGCCACATTAGTACTCTTGAGGTCATTGGCTAGTAAATTAAAAGGACGTTCGAGCCTAAGTGCAGTTTAAAACGGTTAGCCTTTGCTGTCTCGGCCCGGAGGCATATTCTGCCGGTTCTGATTCACGCAAAAAGAAGAGCCCGCTTTTGGTACTTTGTTGGCGAAGTTTTGTATCTTCATGAGTATTGTTTGATGAGAGCTTTCACCACTTCTGCGGGAGTTCTGTTGAACCTGGTACCTTCTAAGAAACATTTTTTTACTTAGCAAAACGATACGATGTTACTTTAAATGTATTGCTTACACATGATGAAATTTGTATGTATTCAAGACATAGAAAAAATCATATCTAGTTCGAATCACAGTAACGAAGGCGCCTTAAATCCGTTATGGACGCATGCTCATATGGAGAATCAATGGGACCTTCCACTCTCATCATGTGGTCAAGCTGTGCCATGTTAGCGTTCTTCAGAAAAGTCGTTATGTCTACCAGTTCCACAAAGTTTACAGGGCAGCTACATCGAGATTCATTTTGTCGCAGGAAGTGTCGCTGCATGCGCTTAATATGTTTATTTAAACGATTAACCCTCAGTGAACACCACATGGAGCAGGTGTTTATGATAAAACATAATTAAAATTGTGATCACGTAGTAATGCTATATCTTGGGGTACGCACTCTGATCTCGATTTGCAAGGACTCGTAATACACAGTTGCAAAAATATATCCATATCGAGACAACATATTCTAGTCATTAAGCAAGTTTAAGTAACGCTGAGAATCCAACTCTACAAGCTTTGAACTGATAGTCTGGCTGACTTAATGCTCGGTAGTATATACAAAAACTGAAATTTTCGTACTTCAAGGTTTAAACGCGCAATTCTATCTTTGTTTACCATTAATTAATGTTTACCAGACGCATTAAGCAAACACTTTATTTTCTTCTATGACAAGGGCCGTCAAAGGACTCATAAAAGCTTCTCTATAGAGTGACTTCACTTGCGGAGGTAGGTATTCAGAATTTGGATGTGATTGTAACTGTCGTGGGGGTGGTGTCTGTAAACGGATTGAAAATAATCTCAAATGTTGTGAAATTAACTTAGGTTGTGATATAGAAGCTGTTGGTATTGACGTCCATGTGACAGCTGGCATTATTAGAAGTGACTATGCATCCAATTCATTTTGTAGCGGCGGTGGCTTAGGCGGCTAACGCACCGTTCGAAACGGGGCGTTGCAATGACAACCATAGTTAGCAAAACAATTGCAAGTTCGAGCCCCGGCCTTGCTGGTTGTATTTGTTGGATGTGGTTGTCAGTGTCCTGCTGCTATATACCTCTGCTGGAGAAAGCCTATATAAAGTCCAGTACGAGAACGCGATGACGATAGATGCCTTTAGACGATATCGTGCCACAGGCAACTTATGTAGCCCATTACGAGCGTCTAAAATGTGGTTGTCAGAGCGTTAAAAAATTATAGTATAATACCTAAGGAAAATCGCCACATGTGGCAACTTGCTTATTGGACACAGGGTGGTCCTCCGAAGACCCGGTAGTTCTTCAGTAGTCAGACGGGTCAGGCATGCCAGGACCTAGAATAAAAAACATTTTTTAGGAGGATGTTTTTAATTCTAGACCACCCTCCGTCCCCTACGGGCCTGAAACTCACCGTGTGGTATATCTTGAATGCACCGAGGGCCGGTGCATTCAAGATATACCACACGTGTTGAGATATCTAGCGTTTCTCTAACAGTCTTTGTGGCAGTATGGCCAATGACTCTCGGCGGTATGTTTTATCATCTATTCTCAATGAGCATCGAGCTCAAAGAAATTGCGATCAACAACAAGGCGAACGAACCGGCGACATTCCGCTAGATGACAACCACGACTAGCGCACCAGTTCCCTAGATCACGCCGCCACCTATGCCAGAACCTGCTTTAAACTTACCGACGCACTCTGGTATTAATCTAGCTAGTTAATTACTGCGTATTTTGTTTTTGTCGCCAATGATGTATCTGCAGGCATTTGAAGTGTGAGCACCACCAGCGTTTACGCGAAGACGACCCACTGACTGAGCTGGATAGCCCAGTCAACAGCCCTGTGCACTGCTGTAAGTTGTAACAAATCTTTGCGCGTAGGCTTGTAAACGCGCCTGGTCGCTATAACCACACAAGTTGTCTTGCCCTCCCCCAGAAAATGATGTTATGGCTTCCAATTTGCTTTCGTGTGTGAATTTTATATGCG
Source organism: Dermanyssus gallinae (assembly GCA_003439945.1). Taxonomy (NCBI): domain Eukaryota; kingdom Metazoa; phylum Arthropoda; class Arachnida; order Mesostigmata; family Dermanyssidae; genus Dermanyssus; species Dermanyssus gallinae. The sequence continues at coordinate 24,730 of QVRM01005819.1, read as the reverse complement.
ACAAATGTTTTACACCCGCCTTAAACATGTTCGTATGTTTGTATCTGCACAGGCAGTCCCCCAGAACGTTTCAGCGTATGTTTCACGCTATTCGGAGCCATCTCACCTCCGCCCCGCGGCCCCCGCCGATACAAAAACCGACCCAGCTACTACCCAGCGGGGGCGAGCCAACCATCATTTGTTATAGAGTTGAAAATGTAGATAGGATATTCCACTTTATTTCTTCGGGTCGGGTTTGCAGCATGCATGCCTGCCCCACACCTCTTTCGGGCTTCGCAATTCTTGTGCGGGCACTCGAGGCGAGGTGCCCGCACAAGAATTGCGAACTTTCTCGCATGGGCGTGGCAAGTCGGTCCCTTGACATTCGTATGGCTTAGCGCACATGTCGAGAGCGCACGAAAGAGAGAGTCAAGCTAAAAGAAGATGGCTCACCACTGAAGCCAGTCGACACGAGATTAGCCATCTTACAAATGCCACCAGCTATGCTTGCCGGATGCCTCTCTCCGCCTTTACTGCAGCACCGCCAGCAACAGATCATGCAGCAGCAGCAGCGACAACACAGCAAAACGGCACGCCATCGTCTCATAACTGTGACCAACCGAGAGAGAAAGAGATTTAGAGAATGCAAGGTGGAGAGGGAGAGAGAGAGAGCGAAATAGAGAGAGCCTGGGCTCTCTCTATCCACAGCCACAGGAAAATATATTGTCCCCGTCGGCCGGTAGCCACCACCGCCCGACATCTCCACCACAACTCTACCTCTTCTTTTTCTGCCTCCTTTGCTGTTCCCTTGCGGAACGCCGCCGCTCACCAGACATGCGCCAAGCTTTTCCTCCACTCGAAATCGTTATTATTCGTTAAGTCTATTTCATCTGGTCGGTCGTGTCCTCCACTACGAGTTCCAGCACTCACTGGAGAAGTAGAAGATGCCTTGCTTTGGCGCCGGCAGCACAAAGTTCAGTGTGTCTGGTGAAGCAGGAAAGCAAGCAGCTCGGCGGCTACTGCCACTACTGTCACTACAGACAACTCCGAGAACCTACTTTTCGAACGGGAGGGACATTGTGAAGACAAATCCGTTTCAACACACACACTTGGTTTGCCGGCCTCGTAGACGACTAGGCGACTAAACAAAGTTCTTAGAAACATGATCTTTACTAAGCTTTGCAAACCGCTACCTTTCAGCAGAGGCGCCGCCTACGGTTACTGTTTCGACGACCTGCGTGAGATCGTATAGGGGAGTGAGTGAATACGTTTCGAATAGACATCAACAGGTGGACGCGCCCTATACGGAATCACATAGAATATTTGCGTCCTTTCAAAATTGGCACCTATTGATCGAACAAGCAGGCCTCTGAACATGCTTGTCTCAAATAGCTGCGTAACGCTGTACGTGTATATTTCTTGGAAACTGCTCAACGAGGAAGTGTCTGCTATGAGATGCGCCTTACGATGCCCGGCCTCAGATAAATGCAACGGTGTTAACTGAGGCGGGCATAAAATACACCCATTGCAGAGGAATCGATCCACGTTCTCAATATGTTTGCAACTGAGAAACGTGGCAAGGCTTTTTTTTAAGCAAAGTGAATAAAGTCTGTTATAAGAAGAGTCACGATTGGTGCTATGCCTCAGTGGTCTCCTTCAACTTTAAGAGTTACACTCCATCGATCACATACATCCACATACGTGTGCCATTACACAACGCAACTATTCGGTATCGTTCTTTTGGAAATAACAAATTTAATTTTTTGTTTTTTGTTCGTTGTTGACTAGAGATAGTGCCGCTTACTAATAGACCTGATATATTGTTGTATCAGCGACGCATTGCGTTTCGCTCTGAGAGTGTGGGGAGACAGGGAGGGAGGGAGGGAGATTAAAATGACTCAGGACCGACAAGGAGAATGAGGGTGAGGCCAAGGTGCTGCCGCGAAAGCTTCAACGCAGCTTTTCTCTCGCTATCGTCCTTCAGTTCTGTGTCTTCCGGAAGCGCTCGAGCGGTCATGAACGTCATCATCACCATCATCATCGTCGTCGTCGTCATCATGATTGCGTATCCGATTCAATCCGCGCACAAGAGGAGTCATCGTTTCGATCGGTTCACTAATGTTCCGCAAGTACACGACTCAGTTAATCGTAATTGTCACCCACACTGGGCCACCGATCGCCTCATCATCATTTTAAAGCCCGCGCGCACGCAATGTCGTTAAGACCCTTAAATCTCAGCGCGTTGCTAAACCATGCCGGCAATCGTCTCTTCCAATTCCTCGCGCCGCGAACGAGACACCACCGGACGAGGCGCTGAGGGCTGACTGATCGGCTCCGTTTACGATGTTCGGGCTCGTCGGGTTCGGGCTTGTTGGGAAGAGCCTAGCTGGAACAGGCCAGGCCAGGCTACCAGACGAATGTAGTTCAAATGAAAGCTGTGCGCTTCGTTCCTTTGTCGCGTTGCTCTCCTCATACCCTTCTTCCGCTCTCGCTCTGCTTCGTTTTCATTGGATTCGATTGCAATCGCAGCATGTACGGACGGACGAACGACGCCAGCCGTGCCAGATACACCTGTCGCAGTACACCTGTCGATAGCGGCGACAGCCAAAGCCGGATATAACCACGCTTTAAGGTAGACACGCGACCTCGCCACTTGGTCAGATTGTGTCGTCACCCGACGCGTGAATTATCATCACCACGCATTGCCCGGCTCACTCGATACACTCGATACGGTGAAACTCTTTCGTTGACACTTGTCAAAACGTCATGAGGAACAGTGAGAAGAGCTACTGCAACTCGCGTCTCATGAGTCGGTGTCACGCGATACGACAAGCAGAAGGAAAGACACGACACGTTCTGGTACGGTGGATACAGTCACGGTTATATAGAAATTACTCGTGTAAACATTGCACATATATATATATATGTATATATATATATATATATATATATATATATATTCAACTAATTCATATTTGACAACATACTATCTTGGACATTATTATAGAAGACCCTAAGTTCGATAGACCTTGATACCAAAGAATCAAATAATCTGGTTTAACGTAATGAGGTTCACTAAATTACAAAAACGAATATGCTCCGTTGAATATAATATATATATATATATATATATATATATGCAGGGTGCAAGCAAAAGAGATTTGAAGAGCGATATATGGAATTGTAGAGCTCGTTAAAGCATTTATTTTTTACTATAAAACGTGGTCTTTGAGAAGTCTTGTTTTGGAGTAAGAGTGCAAAGTATGCAATGCGAGACAACCAGTCCTCCTATACTAAAAAAACTAAGCACGCCGTCGTATTTGTAAGAAATTCTCTCTCTGCTCCCATCAGAGAGAACATATAACACCGGTCAAGTGTAAAGGTATAGGGCATGCAATTAGTCACCCAACCATCATTCGTCTACCACACCGAGCACCGCGTTGACCAGCCGCTACGTCTATCTAGTACCGGTGGGTTACTCTGTTAACATGGCCTACGATATTCAAGCATCAGAGGCAGGAAAACGGCTTACGGTAAAGATGTAATGAATCGAGCTACTATTGATCTGAATAAGTTCATCATAATACATTGTGGCAACCGGCATATTATTACAGAACTCAGTAACTACTTCTTAGCCTATATATAGTCATATCTAGTCCAGCACAAAATATGTAGTTCCTGACGTAGTATTCGATATCTCAGAATCTATACAATCATGTTTAGAATGTAGTAATCGCTAGAGATCTAAACTGTGTGCGCATTAAAGAACGACGAACGGCATGAGGAGTTTCTAGTCGGAAGTAAAGCGCTTGCAAAGCGCTCAAATTCAAAATATTTGGTCGGAGCCTACGTACGTATATTGCTGCATAGTGCGGTTGAGATAGTCCTGTAACCAGGGTGTTGCAGCTCAAACCCCTTTGAGATAGCAACAACAGCACCAATTTAGACGGACGGCCTTTATGTACGACAGATGTATGGTCACGTTTAAATCATTATGTCCAAATTAGTTATGTCCACTGCAACAGAATTGAATACAAGGTTGAACTGACGTGTGCTGAAGAAGCTCTTCAGCGGCACCAGCCCATAGACGAGATCAACACTACTGAGAGAACTCTTTGATGGCTGGCAGGACGTAGAGACACACAAAATTCGTACCTGTCGGAACAGCCACAATAATTCTGTAGCACAGGACATACAAGGATAGTGACTAGCCGAACTCTGTGTTTAGATCGAAAGTGACGTTCTTCATGCATGATACCACGCCGTTAAGTGGCCATGGTTCCTTACCTAGAAAGAAGATTTTGTCTGTTAATACGGCCCAATGTTTGGCGGTCAACTAAAACAGTGATCGTGTTCATTTTGACATTGTGTGGAATTGTACACCTAATGTTACCACGCATCTTATTTATGCTATCTAAACTGGCTGTATATCGCATGCCACATGCATCTTCCTGCTGGGTTTATATTGGTATATGGGCAACAGCTCTTGACGCTAGCCTATCATAGGATATTCGTCTAGACAGCAATGCCTTCTTGTGGATGTCACACCATTTGTAATACGTCTTAGTGCAGTTGTCTTTGAGAATGCTTTAAACGGCGAACGAAATGCCTTTTTGCCCCTATTCATTGTTATTTGTGCCCAGCTATTTTACCCTAAAAGCCGTTTTTCATCGGTATTAACGTCCGATTTAGGAGGCGGTGCTAGATCTAGGTGCGCAAGGATCTTCACATCAGGCAAATGGTTCAATTAATAAACGATGAGGATTTAAATGCAGCGTTTTAGTGCATGGCAGCAACGATAACGATGATCCTTAAACCAAAGCGGGTTTTACGGGTCGAAAACTGAATATTTTTGGGTTACTTTCAATGCGTCTACACGGGCAAAATCGGCAGTGAAGTTATATTGGGGTGAATCGCGTAGAACTTGGCTATGGCTGTGGCTCGTCTCCGACGTCTAGTATTTCTTCTCCTTTCAGCGAGCGTGAAAATGGTTGTCAAACTCCAGAGTTCAGATTTCCCGAACACAGAACAGTTTCGAACTCTCATATGAACGCGATTAACCTTGTCAGATACTAAACGACGCGAACTGGTTCAATATGTACGCGTTATGCGCCGGCGCTGAAATTATGAAGCTCGTGAAGACGGGATGGTCTCCCTCCTGTGGTTCCCACATTTGAAGCTCAGCAGTGAACCAGCTCTGAAGCACTACCGTGCTAAACACCGCGGAGAACGGAGCAATCAATGGCGTGGCGGCCGAGACGCCGAGTAGAGCTACAGGCTTCACTGCTTGATTGCCTGTTTACGCAGATCGGGCTAAATGGTAAGGTTCGGCCTCGGTCGGAAGGACACCACACAGAGCGGGTGCAACAGGGTAAAACGCGAGAGAAAAACGAGAGGAATAGAAAGTTATATACAGAAGAAACGAGAGAGCGCGATATATATAGATATATAGAGCGAGATAGAGAGAGAGTGAGTGAGTGTGTGTGCGATGAGAGCGAGAGAAAGGAGGTTAAGTAGCAAACAATCATGAGAGATCATTCGGAGAGCAGTGATTGGCAGCTACGGCTGAGTACTTACTGATCGATATAGCTGTGCCCGTTGAAGGCACACGGGCATTCGGGTGGAGGAGCCTGGGCCGACGGACGGCTCAGCAAGATAGTAGTAGTAGTAGTAGACCCATCAGTGAAGGGCTCCCAGCTAAGAGGTGGCGGCCGCACCCCCCCCCCCCCCCCCGTTGCCCGCGGCAAGCGACGGACGTCATCCGTCCACTCTAACCGTGTCGTTGTCGTCAATGTCTTTCGTGCGCGCCTTTTAGCGGTGCCACCGGCAGCGGAGGCGGCAGCAGGGGACGCCCGCACCAGCAGCCGCAGCAGCAGCAATAGTAGCAACAGCAGCAGCAGCAGCACCACCAGCTGCCAAAGATAGGGTAGGTCTCTCTATCTTGGTGCTTTGGCTAAAGCGGGTGGTATGGCCGGCCTCGTTGCTTATCTCTATCCGCCACTTACAGCTGACTGGCTGGGTGGGTGGCTAGCGCTCTTCGCCGCGTTCTCGCGCAGGCAGACGCACCCACCCACAGGCTATGCCAGGACAGGCAGGCAGACAGGGACAGGGTGGGAGTTAGGAAAGCGTTGCATGACGTCCGTCGTCCATTCGCTCGTTGACTTACAGCAGCTATGAAAGAATGCTCCGGCATGAACGCCAAGCTGCCTGTGGCTCACTGATAACAACGACGACGACTACAACAACAGCAGCAACAGCGTCAACAGCAGCACCAACACCAACACCAACAAGGGCATGGATGGCACACACTCTCCACGAACTCAAACACACACAGCCGCATACACGTACATATCAGCGTTCAACGCTGCCAATCAATGGCGAAAAGCTGGCAAACGATTGAATTTTCGCGCCAAATCGCGCCCGAGGTATTAAGCGGGCGATCTTGCGGGCCCCTTTCGACGCTGCTGTCTAAAGTGAACACCAGCTAGTACGAATCACGGAACGCAGGGCACTTTGCACGAAAATGCAGAACGACCTTTTTGGTCAATATAGTTACAGCGGCAAATTTGAAACCATGGGACCAGGTCATGTTGCTGCACTGGATACAACTGGGTACAACTACGCGCTTCACGCCTACCAAAAGCAGCGCCAGGCCATTGAGTATTGGATCATGGAGCGTCATTGAACGCCTATGAACGGACCACCGGAAGTTGACACTGTCCTCAGGAGTGCTTTTTTCCAGGGATTTAGGCTGAGGCCTAGGGGCTAAGGCAAGAATGGTTTGAAAATTGTCCGCTAAACCATCATGGGTACTTAAAGCTCATCCGGCGACATTCGACGACAAGAGCGTTTTTATTGCCTGTCCACAAAGGTCGACTGTGTGATGCCCCATGTAAACCTAATGATAACAATAATGATAATTGATTTAAAGGGAAGACACTAAAATATGCTCTGTACTATTACTATTATTAATATATATCAGGCAAACAAAAAAATAACCCCGTCATTAGGTTTGTTTCTCGTTTAAAACCGAGTATATCTTTACTGCCATTATCGGTGTTTCACTTGTCTACCGAGGGAACATTCACCTAAAAGCGCTCAACGCAAACTTCTAAAAACGCCAGTGCTTTTTCGGGCCCACGTCTGGCCATGCAGGACGAGTTTGATGAAGACGAAAAGGCCACAGGAGCACTGTCGACGGGCTTTAGAGCTAACTCGCTTCCTTTGTTCTTCCCTAAGTATTAAGTAAATATGATCACATTTAGTATTCCAACTATACGTTTCAATATTTTTGTTTATTACTAAAATGGCATAGACAAATATTTTATAAAGCCAATGCGTGCTCTATATTCTAGTGCTAAAATTGAAATGTATGCTCACTTAGTTCCTGTTTCAAAATAATAATATTAATAATAATAATATAGAGTACGCACGATGATATCCCGAGCAGGTTCTGCTCTTAATCGTCAGTAGCATTAGGAAGTTATTTTCTACATATAAATACTTTTGTTTATAACATCCTTTAACCCAAAAGTGCAGGCCCTACAAAATCGCTTTTAAATATATATAAAGCGACTTTTTAGATCATAGTTTTTAATTGCAGGCTGCCGACTGTAAACATAGCTTCGAAAGTATGTATAGGTATGTACATACACATATATAGTTACATAAATACAAGACACTTAAAGATATTAAAATTTGTCTTTTGTTATTACAAGCTGTAATACGCTCCAATTTTTAGCTTGTTTCCACATAAATAAGGCATAATTACATGTTTGCCTCAACGTTGGTCCTTACTTTGCTACGGTAATGGGATTATTAATGCAAACGTTAGAAACCTACAAGAAAAGTCGAACGGCGTTAAATCTGCAAGATTCTGAAGGTCAGTCAATGTCCCCGTTAAGCGAATCGTAAATTACGTCATGGTCCTCGAGGTTACGGGGAAGGTGTGCTGCTCACCGTCCCCGGGCTACACGGTTAATGCCCCGGGAATTTAGCAACCTGGGAGTACCCTGCCTTAGAGTGGTCGAGCGTCCCTTAAGGGGCGTGATGTATATTCTGGGGTGTAACGCGGAATCGCGAGGTCATCGCGTCTAACCGGTACGGTGTAGTAGTGTGGTACCTCCATTCGGAACCTCGATAGGGGGAAAGGTGGAGGGTCCGCCGGCCTGTCAATTCGGGCTGGCGGGCACTCCCGTATGTCCGCGCGTATTAAATCGCGGGCGGCGAGAGTGAAAGTATCTCTCTCTTTTGATTGCCCAGAGGTGGCAGTTTTGTTTATTCACACCTTCAATCAGTCAAGGATGATTTCTTCAAAAAGTTGTCATCACGCTGCATAATCTCGGAAGCCATATTGGAGAAGTTTAGCCGCTTCTAATGGCTTGTAGGTTTGAGATCTTATACGGCTACATCTCTCGATCTGACTTCAAAAGGTTCGGGTGGTGACACAAGGTTCGGGTGCGCGAAATTCTGTTACTGAGCATGATCCCGAGCCGATGTTCAACATGTATCCGGCTGTATCCGGCCATTGTTTCACACTATGGGCCAAAGCGAAAACATTTTCAACCGAAAGAGCTCTTCGTGTCTGCCATGGCTTGGTATGTGCGACCTGAACCTTCCCTGTGAAACTTATGCACAAGTTCACGAATGGGGCCGATATATATATATATATATATATAAAAAAGTCGAACAAAGGAACTAAATTTATCACAGTCGCGGGCAAGTAGAGCTGTTCGCCAAACAAATTAATGGTTAACGACTGCCACACTGGCAGTTTTTAGGCGGTTGAATCCACCGGATTCGTGATTTCGTAAGTTGTTTGATCTTACGTGATATTACGTGTGAATCAGACCATACATATAAGAGCTCAAAGAACACGGTACTTAAAATGATGTTCGCAACACACCCATATATATATACACGGCCTCGTGTTGTCTTTGTGAATGATAACGCTTTTTCTAATTTCGAGACTGTGCCTAGTCCTAAAGAAAGCGGCAAAAACTCGGCCGAGCTGACCCGTGCCGATCGCTTGGACACTAGGGAGAAGCTCGTGGTGGACAATGCTATCCTGATCCTACTAAACACAGAGCAAAGTATTGCATGAATGGCTGAGTCTCTTTGGCGTCTTCTGGGGCAGTTGGCCTTTTTTTTTCGTCGTAAAACGGACACTTGTTGTGTTTGGCAGGCCAACAAGAGCATTTTGCTAGACGCACCATTTTGTTGCGCTTCCTCAAATAACAACATATATCTTTGGTTTAACTTTGACACGAAACAATGGCGCGAAGGGGAATGACGAAGGTTGTGTGACACACCCCAAAGTCCATGACCAATTCACGCAAAGCCACTTTGTTCTACGGTTTTGCGCCAGCGGTCTTTCTCGAACGTAATACGCCTCTTTGAACGGGGTTCATCTGGAACGCTTAAATTGCCGGAACGGACTTTAGTGAACCGCTAGTACAATGACTATTTCTTGATATATATATATAGATATGTATTAGTGGGTTAGAGAACCTGTGATCACATATTCGCGCGGAGGCAAATGTCCACTCCAAAGAGCCAACATAGCGAACTTATATATATATATATATATATATATATATATTTATATGCGGCTTTTGCTTTGTGTACGCCAGTATAAGAGCTCTCTGACATCGTTTGCAGGGGTAGGCAGCAGATGCAGTCCGTCGTCGAGTTCGCTCCCCGAATAGACTTCAGGCGCAGGTCTGTCTCAGAACTAACGAGAGGAAAGGTGGCTCGTTGCTGGTTGTGCAATTCCTTCTCGTTTTTCTCTTTTCCCCAACTCTCTTTGACGCGTCGGCCGGGTACGGTTGCGAGCCCACATGTATATGCACCTCAATAGCCGCTGCATCGCCTCCTCCCGTAGCGTTGATTCAAGCAGCCAAACGGGCAGCGGGTCGCTTGAGCGGTCGTTAGCCCGCCATCTTGAATTAAAAATCAGGCATTCGTCGTTGTAACAAGAACAGCAACAACAACAACAACAACACCAGCAACAGGAGGCGGAGGAGCAGCCGCAGCTCATTATTCGAGTGGCGCTTCCGGAGGTCATAAGCGAGTGATGATCATCTCCGTGTCCCCCCCCCCCCGCCCGCGTTTGTTCCCGCAACCCCTCCGCGTTTGTTCCCCGAACCCCCCGACGTTCTCTTCTACCTCTCCACGTTTCCAACCTCTCGCCGCCCGGCACCGCCATCTCCGTCGTCGTTGTCTTTGCCTGCATACACACACACACACTGCCTCTTGTAGTGCTTTGTAGCTTTGCGCTGCTACTACACGCCGAACGACGAGGAGTGAATGAGTGGCGAATGAGTCTTTTGTCAAGCGTCGTGATGGCACCGCAGATACTGCTGCTGATAATGATGATGACCATGTTGATGGTGACGATGATGATGGTGGTGATGATGATGATTATTATGGTGATGATGTGTATGGTCCTGGTGATGGTTACGACGACGACGGCCGCAACGCCCGCGTTAGCAATGTTCCACCCCTGGCTGCGACCTGATGGTACTACTCTATATGCCTACGACCGGCTTGTTCCGGCCACTTAGCTATGATCGGGTGGCTCGTAAATGGTCTTATTACTACTACTACTACTACTACGACTACGACGCCGACGACTAATAATACATCTAAGATTTCTGCTACTTCCATTTCTACAGCCACCTGCTGACTTGCATCTGGGTGGATTCGACTGCAGTCACATCAATATCATTAGCATTATTATCATCATCAACAATATCATCATCGTCACCATTATGGTACTACTGGACGACTAATCGCAAACGAGTCAGTCGGTCAGTCACTGTAGTATCTGTCTAGTCTTGACTCTGCGCTCCGTTTGCTATCAACAACCACCCCCACCACCAACACCCCAAGCCCACCCCAGCAAATAGGGGTGGTGGACTTGGCCAGGGGTTGCGGATGGGGATTTGGAGATAGGTGAGTTGAGAGATAGAACACCACACCATCACACAGGCTTGTGTTGCTGCGGCTGCAGCTGCTATTGCTGCTGCCGCCGCTATTGCTAGCACTGTTACCGCTTCAGCTCTACTACCTAGCTACCTACCGAGCTACCCCAACTTTGTCCGTACGTCCACCCGTTGCGCCGGTCGTCTCACTTCATTGCCGCAAGCACCTGTAACTTCTTCTCAACTCGTAACCCCTACAACAACCAACCAGCCCCCAGCAACCCCGCAACTTCAACTGCCGCCGCTCCATCTCCTCCTGTCCTCGCCCTGTCCGTTCGACCGTCCGTCCCCCTCATCCAGCCAGCTCCAGCCAGCCATACATCCTCATCGACCTCACACGTAGCGCTCTTCGTCTTGCTTGCTGTCTTGCTTGGCACTGACTCAAGGCCCGAGGCAGGAGCGGGAGCCGCTCGTACGAATCCAGTAATTTGCTGCAGTTCAATGAATGAATGAATGGGTAGATAGGTAGATGGTCATGACCGTACAGCCATGTAGCTGTTCCCTTCCACGACCACCACCACTAGCAGCACGAGCGGGAGTGACGACGATCGACTAGATGACGACCGAACGACCGACCGACCGACGCCTTAACGCATTCACTCAGCTGTGGAACGCCGAACGCGAAGGAACCACCGGCATCATCATCTTCCTACCGTTCTTCGTACTTCCGTGCGTAGCCCAGAGGTGAGGCTGGCTGCCAATGTCAAGCGCCAAACGCCAACATTCGACGCAGGACGCCTGAACAGATTCGGTCGGTCAAGGGGCATGAACGAGACAACACTGTCGCTGGGCTGCTACTAATAAATAGCTGCCGACGCCTGATGATGTTACGGCTACTGCTGCTTATACTGCTGCCGCTGGTGCCGATGTGGCCGGCGCTGCCCATGGTAGTTGTGGTGATGGCGGGGGTGATGGGGGTGGTGGTTATGGGGGTGATGATGGTGGTGGTGGTGGGTAAGCAACACTTGATCTAATATGGACCACCCTGCGTAGCAGCAGCGTCTTCTCCTGCTGCCACAACAAGCCGACTCGTCCCTAGGCTGAACCGGCAAGCGGTTCGCTTCTGCTTTAACGGTCGTTCGGGGGGTTGGTAGGTCGGGGGGGTTTGTGGGTCGGGCAAGCTGGCGGACAGGCAGGGGGGGGGGGGGGTCCGTTCGCCTTCTCCTCCTCGACGAGACGACGACCTCCCACCACATCGATTGCATGAAGGAAAGTCTTCACTTCGCCGCCGACCTTTTGCTCCCCTGTACGCCACGAGCAGTGCCCCCAGCCCGCAGCCTGCAACCGACCAACAGCATTGCTGTCCTGGCGTAGTGAAGGAACGCTTCTATTCATTGCATCGCGCTGTTGCGGCCTGCGCCACCATAGGGAAACGATATATCTAGTGATACACGAAAAGGCCTCAGCGGCAACATACATAGCGTTACGCATCCATACTACGCTACTATGGATGTGCATAGATACAGCCGCGGACACAGGCTGCTACATGTACATACCCAGTGGGCACGAACCACGTTTACTACCGACACCAACGGTAGAGCCCACCGAATCTACCGATCGTGCATGCGGGAGGAATGGCCGGGAACGGTTGTGGTTTTAGGCCTGGTCAGTGACGGTAACTAACCGCTACCACTGTTGACAAAGCGAATAGTGGCCGCTGTCGCACTGACGTTAGGTGAGCATGTTTTTGGAACGACGCTTGAAGTGAATAAACCTCAACCAAACACCATCACCACATCAAGGCAGCAAGTTGGCGAAAAACAAAAAAACTTAGCGGCACCATGAGTTTTCCGGTCTGGCTGGCATCTTTCTGATGATCTCCTTCTCATAACTCAACTTGTTATCCTTCTGCGTAATATGAATATACTTGCTGGTGCGTGTGCATTAAGAATACTGCATACGGCGAGGACTTTCGCAATAGAACAAGTCAATTTTTTTTAGTTTTTTAGGAAGAAAGCAAATAAATGTCATAAAGAAGGCGAAACCAAATACGCGTCATATAGAAGGCGAGACCAAATAAGCGTTTTTTGTCTATGGTATACTAATAAAAGAATAGCTCGTTTTGCAAGCCGTACGAATTTTGCTGCGCATGACTGATATTCAGGGCTCACTGTACTCCGCCCAATGTTCGCCGTACGTCGGAAAGCAGCATCGTAGTTAGCCACCTAGACGTATTTAATGCTCGACGTGCTTGATGGTTCTGGGGTATCCGTTGTATGCGGTTGTATGCTACGTTAATAAATGGCCAAGTTCTCAATTAGACGAGAAACTTAAGGCCGATGACCAGTACTATAGACGAGCTATTGGAAGACGGCTATTTCATTTGCCAGAGCAGCCACAGCACTAAAGAGCTAATCGGTATTGATTAAAAGGTACATGCATTCTGACGGCTATCTCGCACCTCTATTTCTAGGCCAGCCAGCCAGTAAAGTTCCTAGTTTAAATGGCTAGAATGTTAAATATATTTTACTACAAATAGGTAAAGTTCACACAGTTCGACGTATGGGTTTGCAAGTTTAGTATTGTATGGCCAATTCTGACCCACTTGATCGAATCTGTACCCTTTGCATGAAACGAGTTCTCGAACTTTTGCTCAAGCTATCCTAATTATCTCTTTATTATCTCTGGTGAAATGGAATTTGAGGTAAACGCATGACTATCAAAGCCAGCCAAGTTCATAAGTTAGTTGTCCATTTAGACAAATAAACTGGCCGCAATGCAAAGTAAATCTCTGTGTTAAAACTGTTCTTCCTTAAGTCACAGAAATGCTGCACTTCATTATGCACTTTTTACAGATAGTTTACAGTTTTTAAATGATCGGAATAAGTACTTGTCGGCAAATTTCAGGTGCAAATATGATTTATTGATATTGATTTTGTAATCTGAGCACCTTCCATCGGGGTAGATTCCTCTGCTTCGTAATTCCGCACTTTGATCTGTTTTTCTTTTTTTTTTGCAACCTTGTCCAACAGTAACGCTTGCCCTAATTTTAAATCTCTAGCACCTTTTAATTGTTCGCACTCTCTAATTAGATGGTCGACCGATTTATCTTTCTTTCCGCATCCGCCAAGTCGTTGTTTTTAATTCCTCGCAGTAGGCTCGCTGCAACCTCGTGTCTAGCATACCTGCTCTTGCATCCGCTCACAGCACGCTGCTTTGTGTATTATGGTATAACCATTCTACTCCATCTCTTTTTGATTTCATATTTCAGTATACTTTCTTTAAACTAGCTTTTCCTTAGCGCTACCCGCCATGTCTCTGTGTATGCTGTGTTTACCCCTTTTGAATTTGCCCACTGGATACAGTAGTATCTGTTAATTGTTCACTACTGAGTCCTACCTGTCTTGCCGCAAATTCTGGCAACCGCATCCCAATGAGAAATGATTTATTTTCCTCTGAATCCCTTATAATTTTCTCTATAAATCAGAGCCAACATCAGCCCTGGTACATACATTGCCTTCTAGATGTCCCTTGTAACCTAATATCTATTGAACACCCATATACTTTTTCAGTGTACAGAATTCTTTCTTCCGTCTATTTTTTTATTCTTAACACCTCTTCCTCCCTTAACAAGCTTTCCTTTGACGCTGTAGTCACACCTAAACAGTTATATTGATCTGAATCAAACCCTAACTCTCTCATCCGTAACCTTAACTTCCACTCGATTTGTACCCCCAAAAATACTAAAATTGCGTATTTCTCTTGATTCAGTACAATATCTAATTAATCTGCTGTCTTTCCACATGCATCAAGCTTTCCTTAAATTTCCTCCCCTGCATCTCAAAATGACTTTATCATGTGCAACAACAAGGGAGGAATTCTAATAAATAGTTTCCTCTTCCCAAAATACGATACGTAATTGGTGTAATAATTATTGGCAGTTTATTTTTCTTGCCTTTGCCAACAAAGATACCTTCTTCTTACGCCAATTCCAGGTATGTTGCCGCTGGTAAAAATGCTATTAAAATTTTAAGACAAATAACTTATGTAGTCCCCTCCCAACGACTTTACTACCTCAAATGGTGTTCCATCTAACCCTCATTCCCTTTCATTACTTTAATAACTTGTTCTCTTTCTGCTACCCCATGTGATTATACCCGTTTTCATTTTCGACTTCGATTCATTAACTTCAGGATTGGCTTTTTTCGCAACCGATAAAAATAGTGTTTGTACCGACAAATTATTTTTTAATTTTTTGTTTGTACACTTTTTTGCTCTTGAGGTTAGCCATTATTTTTTTGCATTTACTAGATATGCCCAGATTCGTGTTAGCCGCTGCCTCCATGGAGCCTCTAATATGCTAATAAATGTCTGTCCATCTTGCCATTCTATTCTTTCTTGTACCACATGCTAAAACTTTGCCGTTATCTGCATATATTTTGCCAATATCCATCCCCTTTACCCGGCTCCCTACCCTCAACATTCCTCTGCTCCCTCTTCCTATTTTTCTTCTCTAATATTGCCTCCTCAATTTTCTTAATCGACTACTCCTCCCTTCTCCTCTTACACTCTTAACCACTTATTATTTTATACATTTAATCAAGATCAATCCTCCAATAGCTCTTTATATTCATCTATTTTATATGATCATCTATGTTTGTCTATTTTATTCTTGTCTACTCTTAACTTATTAGTAGCTATTCCCCGTTCCGTAACTTCCACTTAATTATGATCACTGCTAATATTATATTATTTTCCTTCATCCTTAGTCACATCTCCTATTCGTTTTCGTATTTTGCTTTGAAATATCATATAATCCACACATAGCTTCCTATTCCCCTGATTGTACGTATATTTTCCAACAATTTCAGGAATAATAGCTAGGAGATTGGAGACTTTCTTAGAGGAAAGGGGGTAATACCAGAGGAACAGCATGGATTTAGGAAGGGAAGGTCAACTCACTCAGCAATTGAAGGGCTGCTCGGAGCAATCTGGGATACTTTGTCCAGGCCGAAGAATTGCCTATATGCTGTGTTTGTAGATTTAAAAGCGGCGTTTGACATAGCGCCAAGGGATAAGATAGTTAAAGAGCTAGCTAAAATGGGAGTGCCGAAAGCAATGCTGAGGTTGCTCATCAGCATCTTAAAACAAAACACGGTGCTGATTGACAACGGGGTTGGCATTGCGGGGAGGTAATTCAAACTACAGGTGTCGCGCAGGGCGATGGACTGAGTCCACTACTGTTTTCCGTTCTTCTGGGTGGGCTCCCTGAACGGATAAGGGCGGGCTGGACTCGAGAGTGGGCCAATGTTTTAATGTACGCAGATGATGTAGTAATATTTAGTTGTAGCCTTTTCAGAGTGAAGCAAGCAATGGATCGGCTAGTTACATTCATGGATGAAATGGGCTTAAAGGTTAATCGGGAAAAGACAGTAGCCATGAAATTCCGAAGGGGCGGCCGTCTGGCCAGGGATGACGTACTTCAAATCAGGGGAAAGGAATTAAAATTTGTAAATAAATTCACATACCTAAGGCTCATCTTAACAACAAGGGGCAGTAGTTTTCGATCACACATCCAGGAGAGGGTTAGGAAGTCCACAATCGCAGCCGCGGCAATTAAATGTCCACATAAGCTTTCGGTCGATGCAGCAGGAGCCCTTTTTGGGACACAGATGGCGCCCATCGCCACATATGGCATTTCACTAATATGGGATAAGGTGGGAGTAGACGAATTGCGTTTAATCGATGCGGTAAGATTTTTCTTTCTAAAGAGGGTTTTTGCGCTTTCAAATACATGCAGAAATAGGGTGGTCCACGTGTTGGAAGGTGGCCCACTGCTGACAGAGGAGCTACAAAAAGGATGAATCTAAAGAAGACGTGCGCCTTTGACGTTTATGTGCGAAATTGGCGAACCAAAATAAGCGAGGCAGACATAGGAATTTATGGGACAGCAGCAATGAGAAGCACTGGGTGGAGGGCTAGCGGCGTAAAAGATCGCCATATTTTCCAACAATTATTATATCTAAATTTAGCATATCCAGCGCCGATTATAATACCCACTTTGATATCATTTTCCCTTCCATATCCTCTCTGTCGTCCAATTGATGAATGTTTGCAAGACACATAGCTCCCACCATATCACGACCTGCGACCGCCTCTGGTAAGCCGCTGTACAATGCTCTACTTTCCTCTGATGCATTACTCGGCGCCCTGTATGTAAACCCCAACATTTCTAATTTTCCCGCTAAGCCCTTTAAGATCAGCTACTCCCAAGACCTTCGTTTTAATCTAGTCACGTCCTTTTATATTACGTTTTTTTTATAAAGTGTAATAAGTGCTATATGGGTTTCCTACCTAAGGCAAAATTGTTGACGCTAGGGTAGCCTCAAGAATAGAAGCCGTTGAGCTGATAAAAGTTACTTCCACTCGAGCAGTCTTGGTTAGTTCCCGTACGTACAATATTATGTTTCATCGTTAAGCAAACGATTGTATACGAAGCTTGGGGTAGAAGCGGCAAACGGTGCAGCCAAAATACTCAAAATCGGTGGTTTCAGGCTTGCTGAAAACCTTAAAGGATATATAGGCTTGTTAGGCGTACAGTCAACTGTTGTTTAGTTTCGCCGCCGGTAACCGTTAGTTTGGTACAGTAGTTTATTGCAGACAGAGACCATCTTCCTCTAGCACTGATAGAGCAGCATTAGTTCATTTTTCGAGCTAAAGTCGAGTTTACGACGGAACCCTTCAGGCTACCTAAGGTCTCGGGGTCTCGAAGAGACCGTAAAAAACCTAGTTTAATCACGTAAGACTGACTCAGTGCATTTCATGTTTAGCTGCACTCTAAATATGTTCATCTCCGCTGGTGGCCGATATATATATATATATATATATATATAGATATATATATATATATATATATATATATATATATATAATATATATATATTTTTTAAGTATTTGTTTTTTTTTTTATTTATTCATGGAATCGTGTCTATGCGCAGATAGTCAACAATCGATCAATGTCTGGTGATACCATGTGAGGATTTGCGGCGTTGTACAATTGTGGCGTGGCTACTACACACATCTTCCACAAAGACAACGCGAGGCCGCATGTGAGTTAACTCAGGCTCCAGGGAAATTTTGCTGCACCCCCGGTCCCCACTCGTCATTGCATTGTTTGACTACCTTCTATTCAGATGTTTGCAGAGCTATCTACAGGGCAAGAAGTTGACTTTACCAGTAAAACCAGTAATGTCCTTGCATGCCTCATAAACTATTTGGCGATGCGCTCAATATAGTGTAAAGCACTTATGTGGCCATCTAGTCGTCAAAGGACGACCAATTGTCGGATGCCTTCGATCGGGGGGAGTGAAATGTACCCGGGTACATTTCACTACCCGACCGTAATAATAAAAATAATAATAATAATAATAATAATAATGCAGATTGCCGGCTGTTTTCTTTCCTGTGTTCAGTCTGAATAGATCCACTCTGCGCTAGAACGGTCGAGGGAGTCGCTCGCTGGTGTTCGGCGAATGGCATACATCTCTCAACAAACAAATGTGTTATACAAAGACATGAAGCACTTCATTTTAACTATAAAATTAACAAGCATTAAAAAAATAAACATGCTACTCATTTTTACTCATACCCATACTTATCTCGGAGTTGGTTTTTCTGACCTTGACTTCAGTAATCACGTTCTATTTAAGTCATAAACGCTTTGCTGTAAATTGATCAAGCTATTGTTCGTAAGATGTTATTTTGTTCTAAGCACGCCTAGATTATATGTTCTTCTGCTCAAAGCACTTGCAGAGTCCGTGGTAGCGGAAGGAGAGAGCGATATATCGATTCCTATAATTTATGAGTTTGCATTAAAAACGTGTCTCATAATTATGGCGTCTGTATAGCTAGAACACTGTACATATCTTGGTTCACGCGTCGATTCTCTTTCAAGTCTTTTTTTTCTTTATCAAACTCAGTTTCTGCCGCTTAGTTTAGGTGTCTCAATAAAGCAACAAAAACAGCTGGCAAACTCAGACTGAGTTATTGCGCTCGCCATGGATATAGTGACATTCGTGGGTATGACTACAATTCTGTTGCGATAGCGATACGCGGCCGTCTAACTTTTTGCACATTTTCGTATTTATTGTACCACTATTGACTTCTAAGTGACTATAATAGTAACAACGAAGTGTGTGCTCCCAGTTACAGAACAATCGCGAAGGCAGCAACATTAAAAACAACAACAGCAAAAACAACAACAACAACAAAATTAAATACAGGTTTTAATCAGGCTGCTATAATAACCTAGCTAAATACTTATTAAGGTAGTTAAGCGGACAGGTTTCCCGCCTTGCTGCCTGATTGAGCAACGAGCGATTGTTGTGCACGACAACGCATTGCGACTCGCTTGATTAGATTAACTGTGCGGCCCTTTCGTCGTAATTTATGTCATAGCTGTTTGTCCAAAACATAGATTGGGTGAGTGGATAGGTTCGAACCTAATCGTGCTACATTTCTAGAGGCCAGTAAGTTGGAGATTTTTCCTGTCTTCCCACACTAAGTGGGAGATTTTTCTCTGTCTTCCCACACTAAGTGGGAGATTTTCCCTGCCTTCCCACACTGAAGTCTATTGAGTTCGACCTCGTGGTCTGATCGGAATGACCTATCGGCGTTCCACAGTGGTATGGAAAGTTACTCCAAAAACAGGTCGATGCTGCAAGGTGTGCTTGAGCACACGCATGGCATTATAACTAAACGACAACCCAGACTTTGATGGGCATCCGGGGGTCGCTGAACATAGAGTTGTCTCACTCCACGTAGTAGTTGGCTATCCGCTTTCAATAGGTGCCGTTTCGTGTGCAATTCGTAGTGCTTGTCACGGGCAGTTAAGCATGATCGTGATGCTCTGCAGAAACCCCCGTCTATTTCGTTTATACAGAAGGAACGGACCAGTGAATCTGAGCTAACGAATCGTCGTCACTCGTTCGTCTTCCTCCCCCTCTCTACGGACAATGCAAACGCTTGCAACCTTAGGCAGTCGTAAAACGTGACCATTTCTGTGTTTATGGCATTTTGCATTTAGAGTGACTGTTTTGCTGATATTGCTGCTGTGTTGCAGGCGAGACATTACACAACGGCCAAATATATTGATATGGCTAGATTTGCAATAACTGACATTCAACTGACAGAGCGTTTGTCGTTGTGCATCGATTTGTAGAGGATGTTATTCTACATCTTCGAGGAGGACAAGTCGGCGTAGGTGTTTGCCAAGGTAGCAGGAGTTTATGTTGGCTACTTTGGGTTCAACGGGGAGCGTGTGAATGTGAATGCGGGCCACTTTATGCAGGCTTTACTAAATGTCTAAATGAAAAACAGTGTACAGCAGGTAACGCAAACTGAGCTAAAATTTAGCGTAATATAGTGCCTTAATGTGTGTCTATGAGTAAACCTAAATCAATAAAATGAACAGCTTCTTCTCTTATGTCACGCGTAAGATGTATAAAGAATTTGCTAGTGTCAGACGCAAGCGTTAGCGTGTCACAACAATGATCTAGCTGAAATTAGACATAGCTACGTTATATACACGTCATACACACCATTCAGCCATAAGATGCTTAGTAAGGCTCAGCTGGCGCAGCTTTTATTAGCTGGTTGACATTTAGTCAACCAGCTAATTTTATGTAGTTTTGCATGTGGTCGCATACGAAAAAAGTTGTAGTAAAATGCCCCATAACAGTCTGCCAGATTTGTTTAAATGCGTTACTTCCATCATATTTGATCTGACCTAGTCGTCTCATGAAAGCAGACCTTTCTACCCTGGTCATCAAATTTGACAGCGCACTTGGCTGCTTTCTCTACAAAAATATACTGAACGCTTAATTGTCTTTTTCTAAGTAGAGCTCTGATATATGCCCAGCTTTCGACTAAACGTGCATGTACTCTGAACGAAAATGTTCATCTTACTCTTGTTCCAGCTTCTCTTATATAGAGATCATAAGCAGGTAATAAAAAAAAAATGTCCGTACTCGAGTAAAACTAAAAGAAGACATTGGAATCTCGAGAGCTAATCGGAGCAGCCTTATTTTTGAACGATCGGGTTCTGGTTAACACAAGTGCAGGCTTGCCGCAATGAATCGTAAATTACTAAACGCAAGTGTAGAGGAAGCTAAGTGTTTATAATAAAATATGATTTGGTCATATGCGAAAATATGACGCTCTGAAAAAGAACGCACAAACATGACTGTCTATGAAGTTCCGATGTAGACACTGATCTGAGTACTGCAATAACAAGCGAAACCTGGGTAATGCGTTGCCTTGGCTGGGGTGAAAGGGTGTAACGTCTAATATCGTACTCGGCTTATCTACCTTTGTTAACTTAGTGTTGAACTTTATTATTATTAATTTATTAACACCCGGGCCAGGTAAGTGTGTTTATGTTACATCACAGTGTTTCGACACAACAATCGATCAAGCGTTTCGCAAGTTCTGCTATGGATCGAACCGCCAGACAAACCGCGGTGTGGTATTTATCACATTTATTTCAGCATTGTTTCCATTGACGTTCGTCTTGTGGTTCATGGAAGCCCTCCACGTTGCATAGAACGTGATGAAATTCGTGGACTGCTCAGGCCTAGTTAAATGCCGACCTTTTACCCCGCTAGCCCTCCACCTAGTGCTCCTCATTGCTGCTGTCCCATAAATTCCTATATCTACCTCACTAATTTTGGTTTTCCAGTTCCGCATATAAACGTCTCTTGACGCACGTTTTCTTTAGATTCCATCGTTTCTGCAGCTTCTCTGACAGCAGTGGGTCACCTTCCAACACGTGGACCACCCTATTTCTGCACGTATTTGAAAGCGCAAAACTCTCTTTAGAAAGAAAAACGTTACCCCATCAGTAAACGCAATTCGTCCAGTCCCACCTTATCCCATCTTAGTGAAATACCATATGTGGCGATGGGTGCTATCTGTGTCCCAAAGTGTGTCTGTCAATCAAAGTCTCCCAATCTGTGTCCCTATATCTGTGTCCCACTGCTGCATCGACCAAAAGCATATGTGGGCATTTAATTGCCGCAGCTGCGATGGTGGCCTTTCTAACCCTCTTCTGGATGTGTGATCGAAAGCTACTTCCCTTTGTTGATAAGATGAGCCCTAGGTATGTAAATTTCTTTACACATTTTCATGTCTTTCCGCTGATTTGAGGCACGTCACCCCTGGCCGGACGGCCGCCTCTTCGAAATTTCATGGCTACTGTCTTTTCCCAATTAACCTTTAAGCCCTTTTCATCCATGAATGTAACTAGTCGATCCATTGCTTGTTTTACTCTGAAAAGACTTTAACCTAAAGATTACTACATCATCTGCGTACAGTAAAATGTTGGCCCACACTCGGGTGCAGCTCGTCCTTATCCGTTCTGGGAGCCCACCTAGAAGAACGGAAAACAGTAGTGGACTCAGTCTATCGCCCTGCGCGATCTGTGGTTTGAATTACCTCCCCCGCAATGCCAACCCCGTCGTCAATCAGCACAGTTGAACCTTTTATTGGATATAACAGGGGCTAAATTGCATTCAATAATCGGTTATATGCTGCACCTGCTTGATGGCAGGTGACGCAGTCATCAAAAATAAATTGTGGTTGAGAAGGACTTTAGAATTTGCAGGATGAGCCAAACGGTGCTGATAACAGATAATATATAAGTAATAAACCTGATCCTGAAAAACATAATACCGTGGTTTTGGCAAGGATAGGGTGGGGACAAACAAGCATATAAAATGTAAACGGTAGGATCCCTAGAACTTTCAAAAGATAGCAGTAAATATTGTTCAGTCTCCTAGAGAAATAAGAGGCAGTGGCACCAGACGACTGATGGCAAACATCAAGGGGTGGTACTAATACACGAGGTTTATGGGAGGTTAATCTTTCTTTGGGCATACCCTTCGAATGTTACCTGGTAATAGCATCAGATTTTGTCACCCTACATCGTTATAATTTATTTAATAAGCTCTGGATTACTGTTAGTAGTCACGATCAGTTTCTGCAGGTATCCGTTCAGTTTTGC
The DNA here is from genome assembly GCA_003439945.1 of Dermanyssus gallinae. Classification (NCBI taxonomy): domain Eukaryota; kingdom Metazoa; phylum Arthropoda; class Arachnida; order Mesostigmata; family Dermanyssidae; genus Dermanyssus; species Dermanyssus gallinae. The sequence goes on along the minus strand of QVRM01005819.1, from coordinate 1,765 downwards.
GGTCAGAGTATGTGGGACAAACCACACTCACAAACGTTCTGTCTTTGCAAATCGTCCACATCGGTATGCCATCCTGTATCCCTGCCAATATCTGCTTTTTCGTCTCTATGCGTACCTGGCTGGAGGTGCGCCCCCCGTCGGCAGCCGATAACTAAATTGCCTAGGCAACTAGATTTGCGTGAATTATCTTGCGAAGCGGAGATTCACTTCTGACGTTGAACAAAGCAATCACGCTTGCTCAATGATGCTACCAAGGCGGCTGCAGTTAAGAAGAAATACAGATAAAGGCGGACGTGCCCTGGTTTACACAGGCCTGCTACCTACAACGCCGGGAACCTTTGGGTGGGGTTCTGCGTCACGCACGGCTCCCAACACACCCCGATCCCCAGATAGTTGCTGATCCTAGAGTTCGCTGCTGTGGCCGGCAGACAGAGCGCAGTTTGCAAGAAACTGCTTACGGAGCATGACGGCTGGTATGATGAGGAAAACTAGAACATCTTTTTTTCTGGGAGGTTTTGGGAATGCAAGATGCACATGCGCCACTAGCAGCCTGCGTGACTAGTGTGAGACTCGCAAACCCACTAAACCCGGATTCCTCCCCACCCCCCCAGGCTCGGTATTACTTTTGCATTACTTCGAAGCCGTGGGAGAGGCGTCTCTGCCGTTCTCCTTCAATCAGCTCTATCCCTGACTATCATCCCGCATGTCTACCTGAGGTTAGATAGGGGGATGCCATTTTGTAATCCGTTCTGTGAGGGTGCGTCGAGACGATGAGGGCCTGGTTGCTCCCCACCCTCTCCCTCGGCTCCTCGTCTCGACCACTCTCCCCGAGAGACCCGCTCAAACCTCTCCCGGCTGGCCGTCTCCTTGGCTGTATTGAGTGTCAAAACGGCGTCGAACAAGTTCGTCGCCTCCCTCTAGCCTCCGCCGAAGTCATATTAGGCGACCACTTCCTTGATTAGTCGGCCTCTCACAGCGATTGGTGCTGCGTCCCCGTGCTTCCCTGAGAGCATCACACCGCAGAACAGTATGCTCTACGTTGTCCGTTTCTCCAGAATCGCATAGTACGCAAGATATCGCTGATGGCCTTCTTGATCCTTGACATGGTAGCTCTGGAACTGGCCGTATCCGGTCAGAACCTGAGTCGTCCAGCAGAAAGCTCCCCGTGTCGGCGGTCAAACCATACCCTGAGGTCCGGTACCAGACTCTTGATCCAGCTCCCTGTGGTCACCACGGGTCTTACCTGCGCCCATTCCTCAGCCAGGCCGATATGGGTTGGCACTCCTGGCACCCTGGTGCGATCCAGACCTTCGTCTAGATACATTTAACTTCGTTCAGGCCACTAGGAGGTCCCAGAACACCTAGGTATGCCTGAGACAGCATAGCTTAAACCCCATATTAGCACTGCCTGCCGCATGCACAGCATGACAAAGGTAAGATGCGACAGCACTTTAGACTGCCCTTCAGGCACCTCCAGACACCGCACAGTCCGAAGTCAACAGCACATGAATTTGCCGTTTGCAGGTTAATGGGTTGTGCGCGGGCTGTCCTGATGGGATCTATTACGAGCATTGGGTTGACTCATCAGATGTCTTAGCAGGTTCACTGTCTTATCTATTCAACCAGGCACTCATCGGGAGACACACTTCAAGGCTTACTCTGCTATTAAGGACAAAAATGGCGGCAACGTAGATGATCCAAATCTCTGCCGGAGCACACTTTACGAAATTCTTCGCTAATTTGATTATGCCGAGGGTGTTTCCAA
>QVRM01005818.1:0-36069 GCA_003439945.1 Dermanyssus gallinae | reverse complement strand
TGGGCAAAAGCCAACACAAGTAACATTGAGGTAACAGCAGCAGCAGAAGCAGACTTGAACGCGAGGAAGAGCTGTAAACCAAATCACTTGTTCTGCCAAAGTCGGCGGCTTCAGTCACGCCAACTGGGAAATTGAAAGCTGCATGAGGAGCACGCGGATACGACGGCTCTCTTTGTGTGTGTATGTGTCTGCGTCTGCATGTGAATGGAATGTCTTAGTTAATTAAAGTTAGTGTAAAAGTGTGTGTCACGCAGAAGAATCATAACAACAACAACAGCAGCAGCAAACATCATCTTAAAGAATCACCATCAATAGTATCATCACCATCACTGCCGAAGCACACTAGCACGTTAGTCAACTTCATCAGATTGCCCAGCTGGCACCGCGCCCAGTGTCTTCGTTTTTCCAAGTAGTAATTTCTTGTTCTGTTTTTTGTTGTGTTGTTGTTGTTGTTGTTTTTCAAACAAGTCGCTGTCATTCCTAGCGAAGTTTCACGCCTTGCCAACTATCGCCAACACCCACAAACTGGATTTGGGATGTTTGCTTGTAAGCACGCAACGATAAAGTAATGAGTAGTTGAAAGCTGAATGGGATGGGTCTGGAGCGAAGCTTAAGTCAGGTCTGAAGTTCAAGTCGGTAACGCCGGTAACCTTAGGTGCGGTTTTGCGACAGTGAGTCCGATAGAAACTTGGTTGGACTTTGCACATCTAAAGGCGGTTGGTGTCCGTTTGTTCGTGCGTGACGCATTTCTCTACTCTTCAACAAATAAAAAACAAAAAAACTGAACAAAACAGACAAAAACAAGCAAGAGGCGAAAGCTGAATTGCATTATCGAAGTGGGTTTGTGGCCACCGCCGCCTTACGGCGTATGGAGCTCGAGGTCGTTGTTACTGTTGTGTCAGTGTGTAATCGGTGTAGCAAGTTAGTTGGCTATCTAGCAGCTAGTCAAATAGTTAGTTTGTACATATATAGCTAGTTTGTACATACATAGCTAGTTTGTACATACTGCTTACAAACACATGACGTACTTACCACATACTACGTAATTACTCTATATTTCACTTTCTCTCTCTCACTACACATCGTGCAGGTTGGTTTGAAGTCGTGTGAGTGACCGCGGCGGTCCAGTGGGCGCAGGTGCCACCTCCCGTGTAGCAACACCGCAATTCATTCGGATACTCGGAGAAAAAGTGCAAACAGCTGGGAGAAGCAGCATCATAATCAAGAACAATCAGAAGAAGAACAAGAAGAGATAGAAGAAGAAAGAGAAAACGGGCGGTGTAGTGTAGACGAACACCAGGCACGTTGTTTGTGGCCGTGAGCCGGGTGTTTCGCGTGCTGGTGCTGGAAAAGAAAGACCGGCTGTATTGTGCGTCCCGTGCATACATACTTACATACATACATACATACAGCGAGCGCAGTATCGAATTGTATTGTATGGTCGTGTGTTATTTGCGTGTGCAGGCTCTGTTTCCGTAGTGTACGAGTGAAAGTTCAACAAGTAGTAGTACAACAGTGTTTTGGGTTGGTTTAGGCGCGCCTTCGTAAGTTGTTGATACAGCCGACAATCACAGGCATTCGTTTGCTTCCGTCGTTTTTCGTGTTCCTCTGCTTCGTACTGTTGATTGCACCACTTGTTGTCGGCGGTGGCGGCACCGGCCGACGAAACAACTCGCTCGTGTGCTCGAGTGTCGTGCTGCTTTGCTTGTTCGAGGAGTTGGCTCGGCCCCCCGAAACGAAACGAATCGGGCGCGCCATTTAATCGGCCCGCCAGCCAGCCAATTCGTGAGCTAGTCAGTCGTTAGCTAACGTGCCGGCCAGCCAGCCAGCCAGCCAGCTAGGCAGAAACATGCTCTTCGACATCATCTACTTTGTGGTGTTCGTCGTCGTCTTCTCGATCGGCGGCATGGTGCTGTTCGTGCTGTACAAGCGGTACTGTGCCGAGTCGAAACACTACGGTATGGTCGAGGAGGACAGCTCGGCGAAGGAGTCGCGCAATCAGCTCTATCCCGTGCTCGATAACGTTGACGGCAGCCTTCATCACCACCACAACAGCCACCACCACCACCACACTAACAACAAGGTGGTGCCTGCGGTGGGGAACAAGCAGCATGCCGGAGGCGAAATCAACCTCAACGAGCAACGACACGACGACGCCGTGTCGTCCGAGTCGGTCGAGTCGAAGGACACCGAAAAAATCACCATCCCGTTCGAGCGGCAGCACGACGCCAAGGCGGTCGAAAACGACTATGTCGTACCGAGCGACCTCGGCAATCCGGCGGTCGCTGTCTAGAAGAAGAAGAAGAAGAATAAGATGGAGGTGAAGAACAGCAGCAACAACAACAACAACAACAACAGCGAAAACAATAAGGAAACAACAACAGCGAAAAAAACAAATAACAACAACAGCAACGGTCCACATCTTTGACTTCGTAGAGAAGACAACGACGCAGGAGTCAGGACGACGAGAAGAAACACAAGATGAGAAGACACCAGCTGAACGAGGAAAAAGTAGAAAAATAAGAAGATCATTATTACGACGACGACGACGTATCTGACGTCCTTGACGTACCTGACGATAATTTATCTGATGATTTATCGAAGTGTTATGATGGCCTCTCATCGAGAAGTCGTAACACTTCGAAGAGCCGAGTCGAGCCGAGTGCTGCTGGATGTGGGGTTCGGACCTCATCCGAATCGAGACCCACTCCTCAGCCCTTTCAGTTATTACAACCGCTCCTTCGTGATTGGCAAGCATAGATACGATGGATGGATGAATGGATGGGTCGTAGGTAGGGAAGCTAGCAGAAGAGCGATGGAACGAGACTTGACCTCAAAGGTTTATCATTATTATCATCATCATCATCACCGCCATCAGCACTATCATCTTCATCATCATCATCATAATACATGTGTTCGATGCCGGTCTCCGGCCTCGTCTGTGGACCTCGTGAGCTGACGGCCCACACCCGCCCCCTCAGATGGTGGTCTCTGACCTTTACTGATCATACTTTCATTTACCGTTGTCCAAAGTGAATATCATATATTGGTCACGTGCTACCTACTTTCTATATATATATACGTATATATAGAAAGTGGGTCTCAAATGATCAATAATATGCAACTATAACTGACTGCCTAGAGATGCAAGTAGAGCTTTATACGTGACACTAAAACGAGAGAAATTGGATAGAGCCCCGGGAGACGGTGGCGTTAGATCCATTCGTTTTTCTACCGCCGGTCTCTATATAGCTATATAGCGGTCAATATGAGGTCAACTTTCTCTGCACGTGGAAACGTTCAGAGAGAGAGAGAGACAGAGAGAAAACAGCGCTAAAAGAAAGATTATACAAATGCGTTTAGCTGAGATTATTCTCAAAAGAATAGCTGAATTATATGTACAACTATATAATTAGTATTTCGTACACGCCTCACAACACACACGCAAATTCACAGACGCACACAATCACATCTAGTGAATATATATATATATATACACACATATAGACACGTTGTTGAGTGCAGTATTACTAACTGCTCCACCTTTCCTAATCGATTTTAACAACAATTCTTATGATGAAATCAAACATTACTAAGAGCCGCGCAGTGTACGCACGCCATCTATTCAACGAACTCAGTACAAATCTTCATGTGAACCATTCGTTTGGAAATGTTTTCCAAAACGTCGCCGCTTTACCACCAGTATACCTATCATATCGTGTGTACTCGGATGCTACGTACATTTGTATATATGAGAAAACGAATTGTGTGGCGAACGCGCGGCGGGAAAAGCGGCGGTGTTCTGTAACTAATGAACTGACTGATCAGCGACTTGTCCTGCATCTCAAACTTTGTGCTCAATTCTACACAGTCCTCCGTAGCATTCAAAGTGTTCCGTAGAAGCCTATCGAGGTGTGACATACACGGCCGATATAGTATTATAGTCATATTTTTCTAGTATTAATAATTTTTCTACTTACCTGTACTACTATCAACGTCTGTATCAATGTCTGAATGCTTGCATTTGGTGCGCAACCCTCCGCCCTTGGTAGGTTCATGGGCAAGTACACTGATTAATTCGAATACATATATATAGATATATAGGGCTCCCGATAGTTTAGAATCACACTTTCTACGACGTGTCATAGTTAAACCCTCGGAATATCGAAGGAGTCCACCGACCGCCGTGAAGATGGATCTCACAGGCGGCGCAAAGTTGTCGAGCTGAAACGTTGTCACGAAGACATTAGAGCTCTGCCAACAGAAATTTGTTGCAGATTGTAATTATACATTAAGTGCATTTATCACGCTCGTTCTACCAACCATTGATGCGTTTTTGGTGGAAATCCTATAAACGTGTTCAGCACATTGCCCTCAAATTTATTTTGAAATATGGTTTGCAAAAATTGAAAATCAATACTAACTAAGTGAGCCCCACGAGGGGAAATAACACCATTGTAACGGAACTGGGACACATAAACATATTTATACGCATATACCAGTGTTAAAATGCGATCAAAGTGCAGAGCAGAATACTAGAAGGAGGAACGCCACGTCTCTACAAAACGTGACCAGGACGATAGTATGCGAACTCAGCTACTCTATTTTCCCACAATAAATGACCAAGATGATGTTCAGACGAAGAACTGAGAATGTTTTTAATCGGCATTTATAGCTGTATATATTTAAGAGCTAGAAAGTAAAGTATTACGGTTTTCTTTTGATCTACCTGTGTCAAGGAAGAAGTTACACAGTGCTGTGTGTTTTTGAATGACAGTTTCTATGGCTGAGCGCTGTGTATCCTTGTTCCAAAATATAAAATAATTCTGCGTGACGTAACAAGGGCTGGGTATAGGGCAAGGCTTGTCTAGTATCACTGAGAAGCGACGCCCGAACCATGACGTCCCTAAGGACAAGAAGACAAGCCACCATCCAAGCCTGAACAAAGCTTTCTCTTCTTGTTGTTGTTGCTATTGTTGTTGTTGTCGTCGTCGCCGTCGTCGCTCGAGCCGAGAAGCTGCTCCTGAATAGACTTAATATAGTCGACGTTCTGTGGACGATCGTGGGCTTCTTGAGTCACTTGGCTTGAGTCGCATGGTCGTCGAGGTTGTGGTGTTTTTCCATTATTGCTATTACTTTTTTTTTGGTGAGAGGGAAAAATGCTTTTACGCACACCCAAAGCGGGTAGTGTGGGACTCGATGCCGATGTTGTTGGCATAATACCCACTAAAAACCTCTCACCTAAATGGCCTCAGCAAGAGGCGAGGAGCTGGAACCATTCTTTAATACTAGTTTAACACCTAGCAACCCCCTATTGCTGTTACTACTACACCAACAACTAGAACTCAAACAACAATTAACGCTACAACAAACAGACGCTAGTTGACGTCGGTGTGGACTACCCTAAGGGAATAAAGGTGAGAACCACCGGCCAGAGGCCGTTTGTCACTTACTACCTGTAACAGACGGTTACGGTTCCGTCTTGCTGGACATTCCTGCTCTCCGTAGAGTTGGGCTTGTCCATAGAGGTCATTGAATTGTACTCTCTCAGTTTGCATGGACGATGCAGATGTTTGAGGAAGGCAGGACGCTGAAGGAGTTGGGATCAATCAGAATTCACCACACGGTAGGCACGGGCACGTCTCACGCAGGATGATGCTAGCGCCGATACTGATAGCCGACTGCCGATTATGCGAGGTAGCAGTTGTTAGGTGGAGAAATTGACGTATATGAGGAGTCCAATGTGTGCATTTACCGGCTGGCAATACTTCGGTAGCAAAAAATATCAAACAATTCTTATTATTATTATTTTCTTTAATCCGCCCTCATATATATATATATATATATATATATTTACTGTTTGTAGGAAGCAGTATTGCTTTTGCAATACTACTACGTACTACAGTAGTATAACAAAGACTGCGACAAAATGCAGCGCGTTTGCTTCTGGTGTATTTCCTACCGTCCTACTAATGTTTGTGTACTCATATTAATCTAGTTGGTAGAGCTGCTTGTTTTCGAGGGAGTAACTCGAGCCAGTTAGTTGTATTTATTTATCTACTTATCTATTTAGTTAGGCATATGTTGATCTCTAAGCTCTCGTAACACATCGTACTTCTTTCTGCCTGCCCCCCTCGCCCGTCGCTTGGCCATCTTACATAAACAGATACGGTTTCCTCTCCTTTCTCGGTTTCGGTCCAAGGCGTCGCTCTATATCGACGCCGTGCACTTTTACCGCGCTCCTTTCCCGCTGTGCTTGTTGCTTAGTTGCGTATTTCAGATGCATTTCGCTCTCTATCTCTTTCTGTCACGCTTTTTCTTTATATATATATATATATTTATATAAAGATAGCAATACTTATTATATATATATATATATATATATATATATATATATATATATATATATATATATATATATATATATGTAATCAGTATTGCTTTCTTTCACGAATACAAGCACGCGCGCACAGCACTAGCTTTCTATCATCTCTCATAGGCAAGTTGTTTTCTTTAGTATTTTTTTTCTATCTCTCGTGCGCTCCCTATGACTTATTTTCTCTCTACCTACCTACCTACCTACCTATCTATATTTATTTATTTTTCTCCCTCTCTCGTTTGCTTTGTTTTTGCTTCGTCCGTCTTGATGCGTTGTGCTCATTGAGTTGAGACCAATTTTCGCCATCGCGCGGCACCGCGCCGCAACACCCTTCGACATGTTGCTTTCATTTCATTCTTTGTGTTCGGGCCGCGCTGCTGTCGAGCGCTTTGGCCGCGTCTCCTTCTGTTTCGGACTAATTTTCGAAAACATATGGTAGGACACATTTAGCAGCAGTGTAGCTGGGGATGATGATTGCCCCTCGTTTCGTTCGGGTTGTTACTGCTGGTTGGTGTTGGTGGTGGTGGTGGTGGTGAGGTCGTTCGTTGGTTAGTTGGTTGGTTGAACTCGGAGATCATGATGTAGCACTGCACTCGAGCGCCCGCCATACATCATAGGATTTCTCGTTGTATGCAACTTCTGATATAGAGCATTTTTCCTTTGGCTGCTACCGCTTCTGCTGCTGCTGATGTTGTTTAAGCTTCTGCTGGTTGAAGAGGGGATGTGCTACCAAAAGCTGCACCGTGCAACACGTGTGTTGATATCGTCCGACATCCGACAAACTTCATCAATCATTTGATTATGCGGTCATGCATGAACTCGTTTCTCTCTCCCTACTACAACAGTGGATCTTTTACCTATATCTCTCGCTATATATATATATATATATATATATATATATATATATATATATATATATAGTGTTTTTTTTTATATATATTACCTTTTGCACTTCCTAAAATGTGTTAGAGTATATCCCCTGCGGTTCGACTCCTCCGTTATCCGAAGGTTAACTTGCTACCCCAAGGGATCCAATCCTGGCTTTGAAGCGCTGTCGACACTTAATATGCGACTTACGCGTATATTGTGACCGATTGCTTGTAAGAGAGCATGTCAGACTGATCGATTGATACATATGCACGTCAAGCTTACTCTACTAAGTGTCATCTGATGATATTAAACTGTGTTCTTCGAGGTGGCTAGTAAATTGATTGGTTTTAACGCTGTGTCTACACTAATAGCACAGTTAATTTTCCAGTTTTCGCAGGTTTCTTTTTCAATGCGCGAAGATTGCTTCTCCTTCTTTTAACCGCTTTGGATATCTTCCAGATTTATTGATGATGGAGTCGATACGGTGAGAAAGTAGAGGCAAGGCATAGCTTCGTTTTTCTTTTCGATGACTCCCGTTAACTCGTTAATGTTACTCCTTCGTGAACATCGTCGGTTCATTTACTGCGGATTCAACGGTATTATGCCTGAGCCGTTTACTTCACCTTGTTTCTTGGCTAGCTTCTTGCCTTTGTCTAAAACGTAATTCATAAGTTTAAGTTGTATCTGATCTCATTGGTACCTGGAAATATGAAAAGAATATTCTTTTATATATATTTCGTTATATTATATATTTTTGTTTCCACGAGATTACTTCCCATGTATCTTTTAATTGTCTAAACTTTCTACAAATGTATTTATATGCAAGCCTTTGGCAAGGCGTGCAGATTATTTTAGCTGACTACGGTGCTGTTTATCGTGTTCAACAACACCAAACAGATCCAGGTTTCGGTCGCAGCAGACTAAGTAAAGTTTTCGGGCTGACCCTCACCAAGATTTAACGTCCACGGAACTGTTTTTCACATTGCTTCATAGACGGACCCCCATAAATACAAATGTGCAACGGTGGGGCTCGAATCCGCGCACCTTTGTGTCTCCTCCGGTTGCGAGGCGCAGACATTAGCCACCACGCCACCGGCTTCGAAACTAGTAGCAGACTACCAAGCGCGATACATGGTTTTAATGGCTGGAGTTTCAAAACCTTACGTCTCGTACTTTCTGCTTTTAATTACCTCATTCATCCAAGCATATGATTGTGCAATATTGTGCTCAGAGATAGCTGGGAACGTTATTGAACTACCTTCAAACCAAACCATATTTTCGCTGCTAGTTTAGATATGATCAGTTTTTGGCCCCATACCATCACACTCTCGCGTCATTTTGGTATTATCATGCAGCACTAGTGCGTTTTCGTATGCCTCTGCACGTCCGGAAATATAACGAGACGTTCACCCTGGCATCAGCAAGCTATTTTTTTTGTTCTGGGAGGTTTCGGGAATGCATGATGCACATGCGCCACTAGCAGCCTGCGTGACTAGTGTGAGACTCGCAAACCCACTAAACCCGGATTCCTCCCCACCCCCCCAGGCTCGGTATTACTTTGGCATTACATCGAAGCCGTGGGAGAGGCGTCTCTGCCGTTCTCCTTCAATCAGCTCTATCCCTGACTATCATCCCGCATGTCCACCTGCGGTTGGATATAGGGGATGCCATTTTGTAATCCGTCCTGTGAGGGTGCGTCGAGACCAGGAGGGCCTGGCTGCTCCCCAACTCCTCCCCCCTCCCTCGGCTTCTCGTCTCGACCACTCTTCCGAGAGACCCGCTCAAACCTCTCCCACCTGGCCGTTTCCTTGGCTGTCTTGATTGTCAAAACAGCGTCGAACAAGTTCGTCGCCTCCCTCCATGCCACCGCCGCAGTCATCATATGGGAGACCACCTCCTTGATGGGTCGGCCTTCAGCAAGCTATAGTCTATCTGCTGGGACGGCTGCAACGCTGAGAACCTTAACACTTGAAAAGCAAGCGCGATTGGTGATCTGCACCGTGAATCCACCATTTTGCAAGTTAGTGTAGCTTTAACTCGGTTGGCTGGCAGATTGTTCCTTATGTATATAGCAAACCTTCCCCGCTGCTGGTATCTGATATATATGTAGCATAATCTGTCTTATTTTGTTCCATATGTCGCTAGCTTTTCTTTCGCGTTTTCGTAAGCTATTAATATAGCCTTTGTATGAGCGAGCCGGCTACGAGGAAAGAAAACGGATTGACCGTTTTCTATGTGAATCGATCCGCAACAGATTATTAATGTTGGCGTGTGCATCTAAGGCTCTAACAATATCGTGTCAATGAGTAATGACTACATTGGCAAGCTGTACCGCCGCAACCAACTCGAGAAGCTGAGAGATCGAGACGAAATGAGAGCCTTCCGCCCATTACGGGTTGCCTCCTTCCAGCTCTCTCCAAGGCCGCAGACGTATCGAGCGACTGACAGATCACGAAAAATATATTATTATTATTATTTGTATTATTATTATTATTATTATTTTTTTTTTATTATTATCTGTCTGTCTGTTAGCATCAATCTGTTTCCATGGAGTTAGCAGGCTACTATCCATGGGGAACATGTGGTTCAGAGTTCGTTTTGTCGCTACAAACCTTGGAAGAAGATTCTTCTCACGACGTTTAGTCGTCTAGATGCTGTTGAACATCTTTAACATCGGTTTAGTATGACTTTTCTCAATATTAACGAGAATATCACGATAAATGTTCTTCAATCTCACCAATATGTTGGGAAGCTGGACTGTTTTGGACGTTTCCTGTAAAACTCATTCATCGTATGCTGCAGTTTGTGTTATTTTTCATCACGTCTTCTCCGGACGGCAACTTTATTTTAACTCAGTAATTCCTCATTGAACTTCCATAATTACCATAATTATACATTTCAACAATTGTAACAATTAAGGGCATTCTGTAGAAATGGCTATCGTGCCTGTTTGAAAGTTCTGCGTATTTGCGCTTTTCTGTATATTTTAACATCATCTACATCGATTTTGTATTGCACGTTTTCGGAAACAATATTCTTAAGCAAATTACTGTAAAGGATGAACCTGGGTGGCCCAAGAAAGGTTCCTTGAGGGTATCCGAAGGTGGCTTTTACCTTCTTAGACAGAGCATCATGAAAACGTACATGGAAGATCCGCTCACGTAGGAACTGATTTACCCATGCAACTGTTTTGGTGCCCACTACGAATTTGGGCAACATATCGGGTAGTTAACTGTGTGTTACAGTTTTAAGGGCGGACTTTAAATTGAGGTATATAGCGTCAAGACATTTTGATGCGCAAATATGTTCTGCTCAGTCAAACTGCATCTCCAAAAGTTGGAGTGTGCAGCTTCGACTCGTTCGATAGACAAATTGGTCTTTTGAGATCAATCCTTGCTTGTCATGACAAAACAAATAATAAATCTGTCACATCTGTCAGTGCCAATAGATGGCTTAGCGGTATTCAGTTAGACGGTTTAAATTGCCTGTACCACGCATGATGTCTAACTACTTAGCTTAGTGCCAATGTCAAGATTACCCCACTTGACCTCAAGTAGACATCATTCACTCTTTTTTCAGGGCAGGATAAGAAATGGAATCAAAACTGTGTAAGGCAACAAGGCCGTGACGTATGTGACGCACGTGAAATATATACATATTGCATACAGTAAGGAATCGTACATATAATAGCTTTTAACGCGGAGTGATCATGATAAACCTGAGGAAATACAGGAGTAATTCTAGTTTCCTTGTGGCAGCATGGTCGCTGACGGTCTGGTTTATCATAGACTCTCAAGGACCTTTGGCTCAACTGTATAGCTCATGATCTACCCTCAATGAGCATCGTTTAGCGAAAATTCAATCAACAACAAAAATCACTTCGATAGATGACAGCCTTGAATAGCACACTAGCGCCCCCCCGCCCCCGTTTAGATCACGCCATCACTATATGCGAAACAGTTTTTGTCAAACGGGACATTTATAATTTGCGTTCGCATGCTATATAGACATAGCTAATAACAAAACATTGCACAGCGGACTATATATATAGATGTGAAACACTGCTGGGGCCATCACCGGCCGAATACGTTTCGATAAAGACTCGCGAGCAATTGTTCCGGAAGCAAATATTACAAAAGTACGTATAAATATATATATATATATATATATATATATATCAAACAAGGGGCACCGACAAATGATGCAAAGTCCAACCCAACTTCGTCTTAGTCCTCAAACGTAAACACAATACGACAACGCACACACAGGCCGCCAACACGAAGACCGTCAATGCGCCCGGTTAAGGCAACAAGGGAAAGCCAAAGCGATTTCGGCTGTCACTGCCTTGCGGACGTGTTGACTGCACAGAATGAATATATTTAAGAGAAAGCTTATATATATATATATATATATATATATATTATTTTGTTGCTTTCCTGTAATGTTGCCAAGACGCCCATTCAGGTGGTGACCGCCATAACGAGAACATTAATCACAATCTGAACTACATAACTGTTTCCGTAGCTATTTTAATGGCGTCTACATGAGCACAATTGGATTGCCGCCACGATACCAGTCAATTATGGTAGAAAATTACTAAATCAAAAAGACTAAAACATTGTAAAGGTCATTTGAAATGCTATTTATATGTATAAATATTTTAGACTGTGTCTATTCCGCGAGATGCTTAGAGAAACAGCAGGTTATTCATACTGTCTATACATTACTTAATTTCCTTGTTGAGCTGAAAATTAGTATTCATTTGACCACCGTGCGAAACAAGTTCTGTTCGACGGGCGTCTGTAATTTGCGAAACGTTTTTGAAACATATAGCTTTTATTTACACAAAGTTTTTTACAAATGAATGAAAGAGTTACCTTGTTTCAGCAATATGTTGTACTCAGAGGAAGCTATATATATATATATATATATATATATATGGACATTTGCATAGTGCAGCACTTGCATTGCGTGATTACACCATATGCTCAGTTATACGATTACTATCCGGATAAGTTAAGAATATAAGATATTTATTTATCTTTGTGTCTTCTTAGCAGATATGCCGACATTACGTGTGGGGAATTCTAAGCGGGGAAAGACACTGTGTAGCACTTGCTGCGCACCACGTGTTTCCTTAGATATGCGGCAACCATGCATATCTGTAGTGTTCGCAGCGCTCCTCCTATGGCAACTAACTACGGCAGCGATTTGTGGCGAACTCAACGCACCGGCAAGCTGGCCCCGGGAAACGAACGAAACGAACCGCAAGCATTTCTTTGGGTTAAGGTTCATACAGTCAACAAACAGATGGTTATTGGTCAATCAGCCAGCACGATTCGTCATGTAGCATCATCTTCATCATAATTAGCATCATCATCATCATCATAACCGTCTCTGTCATGCCAACCACGAGTCTAAAGTAAAGTTTTCGTGCTGACTCTCAGCCAAGATTTAACGTCCGCGGAACTGTTTTTCACATTACTGCTTCATAGATGGACATGCTCCATAAATACAAATCGGTGCAACGGTGGGGCTCGAACCCGTGCACCTATCCCGTGTCTCCTCCGGTCGCGAGGCGCAGACTTAATCCACCACGCCACCGGGCTCGACCAACCACGAGTCTGTCACCGGCAAACAGGCCTGCCACAAGCTCGGCAATATTGCTGATAAGATACCAGCGGGTACGGACGACGATGACGGTAAGCAATCGGACCCAAGACACCGGTACCACACCGTCGACCCGTACAGCTGATGCGATGGTCCTTCTTATTCGCGCTGCTTTTTCTACCTTACTCTTCTTCATCTTCACCGCGTTTAGTAGTCTCGGCACTCGGCACCCTCGGTACACTCAGGTGGTGTCGATGCAATTGAGTATGGCCGTTTGTGTGTGTGTGTGTGTGTATGTATGGTCGTGTGGTGTATGTATGTCTTTTGGCTAAACCTTTGTGGAACCTCCAAACGTTGTTAACGCAGTTCCACTGCGATACTGGCTACCATAGTCATCATATCATCAGCCACGTCCAGCGTATGCGGGAGAAAGACGCAGCTCTGTTTGCAACACTGGCCAAGTGGAGGAGTGGGGAGAAGCGAAGAGAGCAGTGGATTGATCGAGCGACACGAGACACACTATCGATTGTACGAACTCGAATCAAGGAGCGGAGGTGACCAGAGACGCCAGACGAAACGAAAGCACGTTGATTCATTGATCACCAACACCAAGACGGATCTTAAATCGATCTAGGAGAGATGCTGCTGCTCCTGCTTCATTTGCATGCTGGAAGGGCACCTATATATTTTTGGGACGTTTCTTTTTGGATCATTATGACGTTTTTTCGGCCCGCAAATAGCGTGCAAAGTATATATGTAAGCATGTAATGAGAAGCGTTAAACGCAGATAGCCGCTTCCGATAGACTGGTACGAAAAAACGGTTTCGTTGTTGCGGCATTGTGTTGGTCGCTAGTCTGGGAGCGTTCATTTCCCACAGCGCTCCGCATGAGCGCACCCTACGCTAGGCCGGCCAGTGCGCGGGAAGTTCCCGCGCAACGAAGATTAACGCTGGCTGTAGCCGCACTACAGTTGCATACTACTATAGGTCGAAATGAAAGCTTTACATAGTAGGCCTCTCCATGCGGTTATTATTATTATTATTAGTAAACAAAACATATAATCGGAATGCTAAAAACATCACAGCATAATTCATACCAGAATTTACGGTAGTAAAATGAACACCTTATATAGCAATTATTTATTGAATATGAATTAAAATTAAAAATAATACCTAGCTTGTTGTTCTCAGATTGTGTGTTGTTGTTTTTGTCACAGTTAAGATATGAGTCAACCGTAACGATATATAACTTGCTTGTAAATATAAATGCAGACAGAGTACTGACGTTTGCAAAAGATCTTTCAGGCGCGTTGCGGTTGGTGGCTCCTAAGCCAAAGTTGTTTGAGCTGTTTAATCTACATATTTCGATATAGGAGGGACTGCGTATGTATCGTACTCGATGCAGGCTTTGATTGTCCGAGCTGCAGTCATACTATTGACCACAATCTCAGCGCCAACCGATGAGAGACGCCTCAAATTTTTCCGAAAAATATTTTTGTATGGCAGAATATAACATCTAGTAAGTAAGTCATCGTGAAGGCGAGTTTTTACGGCAACTGCTATCGCTTGCAGTGCGCCGAGGGAACGCCGGTTGTATTGCCGGTTCCATAGAATAATAATTAGAAGCTAGGAAAAGACAAGGAATACACGTTCACATCTCACAATTGTACCGTAATAATAATATAAATAATAATTTAGTTAGTTTAGCCTCAGTTAGAGGTAATCAATTTAAAGCTGCGCCTTGCGTTGGAATGCAAAACGACCCATTAGTTCAGGCCTTCTTACCGGTAGCCAGAGGTGGACTGGGCCTGCCTGTAGCAGTTTCACTTTCAGTCGCAGCACACATTGCATCCTTGCATTCGGCGACTAGTGGCGTTGAGTCTATCCTGGACCCCAGGCGGTCGCGAATTTCCGGGATACACTTGAACGGACTCAAGATGGCTTATGGGACCGAGCAACTACGTTCACTAACAAAGCGAGGTTACAGGCGGTTTCTTTACCCTCGTATCTCAGTCATAGCTCTGCCAGCACAGGATGGGTAGCAGAGCACGCCGCACAGGAAAAGATACGTAAGTACGCAGACCTCGAAAACAGTCTTCACTTCGTACCGGTAACTGTGAAAAACATTAAGACTCATCAGCAATGGAACAGCAAAATTAATTCGGGATCTGACCAGGAGAATGGAAGCAACGACGGGGGAGAGTAAGTGAGACAGCTTCTGTCTCTCGCGGTGAGTAGGGACGATGCCGCTTCTAAAATCGGCGCTATGGAATGGACAGCTAAATAGCACTAAATAGCATAGACTCGAGGCGACACGTTTAAACCTGACAACTGAATGCTGATGACACAACTATGAATGAAATAAATCTTAAAACGAATAATAATAATAATATAACGAGTGTTTGTTATTATTAGCATGTACATATATAGCAATTACGAGTACATTAATTATCTAATATTCTGTTTAGATTCTTTGTTTAATCATGGAAAAAAGAATTGTTGATTGCATCTATAATTTCTTATCCTACAACCAACTTTTAGACAATCAGTAATATGGATTCACTAAGGGGCGATTGACGGTTATCCCATTATTGGAGGGCTTTTCCTGGCGCAAAATCACAGATCTCCGCTCCACATCGTTTACTTTGACTTTTTGCGTGCTTTTGATAGAGTTGACCATCAAATTTTACTAAGGAAGAGGGAATCGCTAGGCATCGGACCTAGGGCGCGAAGTTAGTGTTAAGCCTATCTCACTGATAGGAGCTTTAAGGTCAGGGTAAAAAGTGCTATATCTGATAGTGTTCCATGTCCCTGGAGTCCCGCACGATTCCAGTCTAGGGCCGCTCTTGTATGCAATGTTTGCTCAAGACCTTAAACTTGTCCATGGCAAGCTCGGTGTGATTTACAAGCTTTATGCCGACGACCTAAAGATACACGTTGAAGTCAAAGACGACAAAGACAAGGCCGAACTACAGAAGGCAATTGATTCCGTGCTACTATGTGCCCACTTGAATAGAATAGAAAGATCCACTTCTAAATGTGCCGTGCTGAAAACAATTAAGGACGACACTGCATATTTTATGAACAGCCATAGTATACCTGAAGTGTTAACATGCGAAATATAGGTGTTACAATTAATTGTCAAATGAAGTTTACGTCTTATATCGCCGAAGTTCGTAAAATCTGCGTCTTGCCTGTGCAATCTCATTCTTAGAGCGTTTATCGGGCATGACCCAGCAATGTACATAAAACTGTATAATACGCTTGTTGTACCAAAGTGGGCATACTATTCACACGTGTGGGCACCTTTTATAGAAAATATGTAGAACTGCTCCAGCGAGTGCAGGATAAATTTGTCAAACAAGTCGCATGGCGTTGCAATGTAAAACGCGAGAGCCTCGTACTCCCAAACGTGGGCGAGTACCAAATGCGAGTCGACGTGAGACTTTTTAAACAACTAATCCGGAGTAATAACTTTAGTACCTTTTTCACAGTACGTCCAAAAAATCTTCGAAGTGATATGTCAATTACTCCACCGGAAGTTGCTAATGTCAAAGTGTTGAGTAGCGCGTTTGCATGGAGAGTTTCGCGACGTGTCCATGAGTGTAAAAACTACAATGTGATTTCAACAACCCTTTGTCAATAAAAAGGACTTTGTATTGTATTCTATGCACGGTATTGTTTGTAATATTATTGCTTAAGTGGTGGTGACCCCTCAAGGATCATTTTAGTGTTGCTTCTCTCTAGTTCCAACGACGCCCTCTGTCCAAAAAACGCGGTCGGAAAAACCACCGCTGTGGTCTCAAAGAGCTTCTTTCAAAGCTCTGCCGTCAGTTTGAAACGTGGCCTTCAATAAGATACGTGTTGGCGCCACTTGTGCATCTAGAAGCACGAAATAAATTGTTTTATATTATTTCGTAATAAATAAATTAGCATTGTCTGCCATGTATTATACGTTTAGCATATTATATAACTGCACTGATAATCAGGACATGCACATTTTTATTGCAAACATATCTTTGACAGCAGTAGTAGTACTGCCAAGTATATATAAATATATATATATATATATATATACACGCGTGTACATATGGGCAACTTTTGGACATGAAATATCGTGTGTGCAATCGCGGCGCAAGACAAACGCTAGATATAAAAAAAAACACAATCTTTGTTAGGATTTGCGGATTTGGTATTACAAGTACGCACAAAAATAAATACAGATGTGTATATATATATATATATATATATACATATATATATATATATACATATACATAGACATACACATGTATATATATATTTTTTAAATATACATACATATGTATACACCGAGAATGACAGGTAACATGAGCCGTCACGGTGTTTCCTTTTTCCGTTCCGAATATTTCCGCATAGTCTACTATCGGACGTGTATGGCCGTACCTGTATGCCCGAGCGCGACCACCGCGCGTTCTGCGAGTATCTCGCACGCGTTCAACGAGATGGACACCCAGGAAGATGAAGTGTATTTCTGTACCAGTAAGTAGCTGCGGCGCACGTGTAACTTTGTGTAAGCGTGGGTGCGATGATCTACGATTGTTCACACCTTCATCAAAGCGCGGCGGCATATTTACGGGTGGAATAAGCACAAACGAACATTTCAGCACCCGTCGGTGGTCTAGTGTTTAGGTGTGATCCTGCCTCCACCCGGCCGCTTCTGGCTGGGATTGGATCGTCAGCGTTTGCTGTTGTCTGTATATATATATATATATATATATATATATATATATATATATATATTATATATATATATATATATATATATATATATATATAAATATATATATATAGTTTATAACAGCGCGATGCTTGATTCGTTCGCTTTCTTGCCGGTATGTTTTTGAAAAATCTCTCTCTTGCCAACGGTTGCTGCAGCTAACAGTTGGCTTCGGAGCAGTCTCGTCGATTAGCACTGAACGATCACAAATTGTGCCCCTAGAGATAGTGTAACGTAACGAATCGATATTATATATATATACCGAGCACTGCTGAGTGTGCAAACGTATCGTAAATGATTAATAAATCAACACTATATATATATATATATATATATATAATATATATATATATATATATATATATATATATATATAATATATATACAGTGAGAGAGAGAGATAGAGAGAGACGTGCGTGTTCAAGAATATCTATATAGTCTCCAGGTAGGGCCTCCAGAGTGACCTATTTGTATGGCTATGGTAGTGGTACACATGCTGTAAGGTAGACGTCCAAAGTTCACACAAACGAAGGGATATCAAGCACTCCCAGCAGGGAAACTTCTTCTTGTTCGTATGTTTGTTTTTCTTGGCCGTCGATTTAGTGAAGAGCTACTAAACGGAGTTCGGTCTGAAAGTATCCATCTACCTGGCCAAACTCTGCCAAAAGTTGTATGCTGCGGTGCGTGAGATAAATGTGTTTTTGTGTATGTCCCTGTATGGTGAGTTTTGTCGAAATAGTCAAATACAATGACGGTACCGATTCACTGCGTTTCGGTTAACTATGGGGGGGGGGGCTATGTGACGGGTGAGCCCATATTGAACGATTGCCAAACAGGTAGCTGTGTCAAGCCACTCAAGTCAATCTGCTTAGAATCTCAAGGTATACAAAGTACGCATGTCGCACAAATTTTCAGATTGTGTAGAGAGCTAACCTTGGCAAAAATCGTTGACTGTTGTGCAACCGGAATGTGGTTTATATTTTCTCGTCACGTTGCTAGCGATTGTGCAGCGTGCGAAAGAAACACACTAAGCATTTTCATCATTTTGCATTGCCACCGATTGATGATCAGGGGCTAATGCGAAGGGATGAATTTATGTTTTGGCCTTCGGCAACTTATGAGTATACTGCGAATTTGAAGGCACAGAATCTTCAGACACGATGTTGCACGAGGTTGAATTTAACGCTCCAAAAACTGGATAACGTTGTGTCTTTAAGACTTAAAATACAACATCTAGAATAATATTTTTTTAAGGAGGTTGTTTTAAATTCTAGACCATCCTCCGTCCCCTACTGGCTTGGAACTTAACCTGAGGTATATCTTCAATGGGGGGGGGGGGGGGGTTGGATGGTAATGCACCATCTCTTTTAGTTGACACATCTGTGCTCCCCGTTTTTTTTCGATCATGGTCGATTTTTATTCACTCCGGCATTTACTTTGCTTAAATTGGAAACCATGAAAACCAATTTAGGAGTGGCCAGTCTGGGTCTCGAACCCAGGCCTCCCGAATGCAAGGCAAAGGCTTTTGCCACTAAGCCATCTTGCTCGGTAATGCACCGAGGCCGGACATGTTAAGATATATAGATACGATAGGGTTTCCCCAGCAACGTGTGGCAGCATGACCGCTGCCTCTCAGCGGTATGGTTTATCATCTATTCTCAATGAGCATCGCTCAAAGAAAATTCGATCAACAACCGGAGGGATCGAACCGGCGACACCCCGGTAGATGACAACCATGACTAGCGCACTAGTCTCCTCGACCAAGCCACCACACTGTATAGCACAACTGTAAAATACAACATGCGGCCGTCAAAGTGCAAAATCACTTACAGTTACGTTTGTAAAAATAAATTGTGTCGTTAAAATAATACTCATTAAAAAAAAAAAATATATATATATATATATATATTGCACATCAGTGGGGCCCACAAAACCACATAACTGCAATAACGGCACGTAGTTTTTTGTTGGACGTCCGTGGCAAGAGCGGCAGCTGAAAGACTTCCCAAACAGAACTTTAAAACCGTCTATTTTAGCGTGCCCCAGTTTGATCATGAATATACGCCGCAGAAACGAATACGATAAGAAAACATTGACGGACGGATCCGTTGATATGCCAGCGATTGCAGTTATAAATTGGCACTACGCTATCCTCGATACTCCGTGAGAGTTGGGTACGCTGGCAGAAAGGTAGAACAACTGCGGGCGATAGGCCAATGTCCGCTCGCCAGATTACGGATCGACTGAGATGTTACAAACTCCGCTTACAATGAGCCTGGGGCCGTTCACCCGTCTGCGCTATCCGAGGCACTCTTAGGATGAGGTGCAGGTGACAAGCCTGGACATCGATGTATCTGTTGAGGTGTGTGCCGCTCGCAGGCCAGTAGTGTGCCTAAGCCTGTTAATGTCTAAGCGGCTCAAGGCGCCTACATTTTTTCGGGCTGAACCTCAGCCAACATTTAACGTCCACGGAATCACTTTCGTATTGCTTCGTAAGATTGGCCCCATAAATACAAATGTGGAATCGAACCCGTGCAGTACCTATTATTATTTATTTATTTATTAACACCCGGGCTGGGTAAGTGTGTTTATGTTACATCACAGTATTTCGACCGAACAATCGATCTAGCGTTTTGCCAGTTCTGCTATGGACCGAACCGCCGGACAAACCGCGGCGTGGTATTTATCACATTTACTCCAGCATTATTTGCATCGACATTCGTCTTGTGGTTCATGGAAGCCCTCCACGTTGCATAGAACGTAATGAAATCCGTGGGCTGCAAAGGCCGTTGTTAAATGCCGATCTCTCACCCAGCTAGAGATCCACCCAGTGTTTCTCATTGCTCTGTCCCATAAATTCCTATGTCTACCTCGCTAATTTTGGTTTGTCAGTTTCGCATATAAACGTCAAAGGCTCACGTTTTCTTTAGATTCCATCGTTTTTGCAGCTCCTCTGTCAGCAGTGGGCCACCTTCCAACACGTGGACCACTCTATTCTGCATGTATTTGAAAGCGCAAAAACCCTTTTTAGAAAGAAAAACCTTACCTCATCAATTAAACGCAATTCGTCTACTCCCACCTTATCCCATATTAGTGAAATACCATATGTGGCGATGAGTGCTATCTGTATCCCAGAATGAGCTACTGCCACATCGACCAAAAGCATATGTGGGCATTTATTGCTTTTGTAAATTTGTTGATAAGGTGAGCCTTAGATAAGTAAATGTATTTACAAATTTAAATACCTTTCCCCTAATTTGAAGCACGTCAGCCCTGGTCAGACGGCCGCCTTCAGCATTTCATGACTACTGTCTTTTCCCAAATAACCTTTAAGCCATTTTCATCCATAAGTGTAACTAGCCGATCCATTGCTTGTTTCACTTTGAAAAGGCTACAACTAAAGGTTACTCCATCATCTGCGCACAGTAAAATTTTGGCCCACCCTTGAGTCGAGCCCGTCCTTATCCGTTCTGGGAGCCCACCCAGAAGAACGGAAAACAGTAGTGGACTCAGTCCATCGCCCTGCGCGACACCGGTGGTTTGAATTACCTCCCCCGCAATATCAACCCCGTTGTCAATCAGCACCGTGTTTTGTTTTAAGATGCTGATGAGCAACCTCAGCATTGCTCCCGGCACTCCCATGTTAGCTAGCTCTTCAACTATCTTATCCCGTGATGCTATCTTAAACGCCGCTTTTAAATCTACAAACACAGCATATAGGCAATTCTTCCGCCTAGACAGAGTATCCCAGATTGCTCCGATCAGCTCCTCAATTGCTAAGTGACTTGATTCCTCCTTTTCTAAATCCATGCTGTTCCTCTTGTATTACCCTCTTTCCTCTGAGAAAGACTCCAATCTCCTAGCTATTATTCCTGAAAATATCTCGTACGGGCAGCTCTTTATTGTTATTCCTCTCAAAGCCTCTGGTTCCGTTTCTATACCCTCTCCTTTGGGAATGACAATTAAGGTCGCTTCTCTCCAGGCCTGTGGAATTTCCCCAGTGTTTAAGCATTCATTGAATAGAGCTTGCTAGCATGGCGCGAGAACTAAGGTATATTTCATGTGTTTATTCCTTATCAAATAATTTCCGTGCGTTTTGCCCCGAGTGCTTTGTCAATTGTTTCCATTACTTCCCTGAGAGTGATTGCCCTCGTTATCCAGATTTTAGCTTCCTCTGTCATTTGATTTCAGGGGCCTTCATATCCTAGCAGCGCTTTCGGGATTGTATCCGACCCGGCCAAGATCCTCCCAAAATGTTCGACTAGTCTGCTCGTCTCTACTAAACATTGCCTCCTGCCCTTCCGCCTCAGCCATGTATTAGGGCCGTTCTTTAGCCTCCCCTATTGCCGCCCACTCTTTCTTTTCCCAGTACCTTTGCTTTTCTTCTTTATACGATGTCTTAACCAACCGTTTAACCAACGAAGCCAACGGCCGCATAACCGGAACGATTCTTACGTATTCCCGCGCCATCCTACACTGCTCATTAAACCAAGGTCTTTCGCTTCTCTTCTGTACTAGAAGTACCGCAGAATTTAATAACCCTTACCAGGCTGCGTTCGTAGCAATCTATCTGTATTGCCTCTGGCACCGGGAACGTGCAGTACCTATGTGTCCCGTCCGCTCACAAGGCGCACGCGAGCGCACCACGCCGCCGGGCTCGACGCTCAAGGCACTTGTAGCCCCAGAGCCGCCCGACATCGTCGGCGCAAAAACAAGGAACACACTGACGCAGGAAACTGAAGCTGACCCGTAGTGGGCGCGTAGTGACGTCACTAGCTAAGTCAAATTACGGCTCCTCTGCGGTTGAATAGGATTTCATATTAATCAGCCCCTCTGGAGAGTAATATAGGCTTCCAACTAACTAAGGTTAGTAGGGACGCTATCAATTCGAGCTCAACGAAAAGACTGCTCCAATTGCTAAGGCGAACGCGCTTCTGAACATGTAAAAGCCTGCTCTAATCAAAACTCAACCGCATACGCAATCATTGTTGCAAGAGTCCCCGAGGAAGTTGCACTAAGGAATGACCTAGTTTGATGCAGCGCTAGTTAAGCGCATCTCAAGAGGATACGTTTATTTATTTTCCGTATAGTACATTTTGTATATGTTATATATGTCACAAACGACTAGCTAAGCCATTGTGCCTAGCGGGCGTGTATTATGACTTTCGTTTCATCTAATTCATTTATCTAGGCCGAGACCACATCAGAAATGTGCCCCGAACGGAGGCAGCCTTTCCACGTTGTATGTAAAGAGCCAGAGGTGCTTTAAAAAGGGACGACGACCTGCTATAACCGGATCACAGGCTTAAGAAGCTGACTTTGCGGATGAGCCGAACGCCAGGATCACCCAGGGTTTCAAACGCGAGAGGGCAGAATTCGTAAGGATACTCTATTGATCGGTAGTTTCTTCGCCGTAAGTAGATAATGTGACTTATATGGTCAAGGTGGGACAAAATACATACTCCAAGATCGCTTCGGGTGTAAGTAAGAGTGGGTGGCATTTTAACATACATTTTGTAATTGAAGTCGACTACATCACGTTTTTGTACAACACATTTGTTGGATGCATGACATTTTCAGAATACCAGCGGGATACGCAATTAAGCTGTCTATTGTAACTTAGAGTAAAAATCTTCAGAGAAAATATGAAGGTAAAGCTATAGGGCATATGTAAAAACATTTGACACTTGGAGATAAATTTGATTATGTCCAAAACAAAAAAACATATGCAGTAGGGGAGGTTTTTTATGAGAAATTTGGGAAGTGTGGGACTTTCACCCTCTAAAAATCTTATTACTCCCCACCCCCCAGAGTTCGCAAATGTGTGGCACGACTTCGAGACCCTGGGCAGAGAGCCTCGTGCTCCACTGGCTCTTCCCTCAACGGGCACCCTCATCTCAACCACCCAATGGCACCTGTGTGCCCTCGTAGTGCACGCGGCGAGCGTTCTCCAGTCGCGCCTTCTCGCGCATACTAGCGTCTAAGAAAGACGCCGAGCGGCATCGTGTCGATCTCCCGGCGTAGCAATACGTCGAGCTTCTGCACACCTGGGCCAGGGGAGTGCAGGACGAGACCGTATAGTCGACATCGTCCGGCTGTCCCGACGTGCCTCGGCAGTTTCCGGGTCATTTTAAAAATCTGGGTATACGTGGACCGATAGAAGGTAAAGCCACGCTGTGCTGTATTGAGAAGGTATTTGAATTACCGAAGTGAAGCAAATTTTTTGTTAGGATTCTTTTGAGAATACAGCGCGGTATATAATATTGCGAGATTGACTGATAGTTTTTATCATAGCATTTGGGGCCTCTCTCGTGTATACTATATATATATATATATATATATATATATATATATATATATATATATATATATATAAGAGTGTGGGTTAATTGATAAATAAAAAAATAATTTAAATTAATACTACATACTACTTACGGGGTCGTAGAACTAATTAAAATACAAATTTTCTTTCAATGCAATAAGGCCAGACTTGTTTTGCTTGTGAAATGAAATCGATGTGCTCGAGAACGCGTTATTTGGTTGATAAACTGTCAGGGTATACCAAGCGTTATATATATATATATATATCCCGTGCGCGTGTGGTATGCCCTATTCTCTACGCATGCGAAAGATTGAGGATAATAATTTGAGACTGAGTCTCGTCAACGAACTACTGAGGAAATAGTCACACTTTTTGATGCGGCGTCCATATTTTTTGTGGGCGTTACCTATAATCATTGCAAATGCAACGTAATGCAACACATAACACATTTTACATGACAGCAAAAATAAACTCTGTAGCATGTAGAACAACTCTAAGCGGCGTAAAAAAAGGACTTGTGTCAGTAGCAATGATCGCGGAAGCTCACTAATTCGGCTTGAGCAAAGGCGCTGTCGTCGATCAAGCCTTCGAGGAGAATTTGTACACAACAAGCCGCACCGAGTAATTATACGCAAGTAGCACCGATTCCAAGCTCGTAGAGTACCGAGCTTAAAACAGTAAATACGCATTAGTTGAAGATTGACGAGTAAGTGCGTCGGGATAGCATTATCGGCACTAATTAAATTATCCCGAACTGGCCCCGCAGACAATGCAGACAGAAAGAGCCAAATAACTAATGAGGCTGAAGCGACAGCAATAGTGGTGCGCCACTAGTCTATGCGCATGTGCGCTCATTATAATAATTGCGAATGCAACATATTTTCTGAAGAACTGCTGCAAGCCGCTAAAACATGCACACACTAAATACTAATTTATCAACTGCATTGTATAAAGCTAAAGTTGCAACGTAAACCAGCACGCGTTCCCTAGTTGCACTTTCTTATTTAGCAGCCCCGACATTTCGCCAGTCAGAATTTTTACGTGGGTTGTTTTTCAATTCCAGAAGATGCAAGTGTGCATGAGACTGTAAAGTGTTACAGAGTTTATCTCAACTAAACTATGCTTTCACCATGAATTAGGCCATCTGTAAATTGTGACCCCGTTAATATGCCATAATGCTCAATACGCGTGATCCCGTTGAAAGTAGCTTTCTGCACGGCCATGGATAAACGACCCCCAGAGAGTCTGTAGCCGAACAAGTCTCACAGCGGACAGCGGATGGATATAGGTCTTGTGGAAAAAAGCGCTCGGGCGTATCTATGGCAATGCCTGCGTCGAAACCTAATACCGTTTTAGCTTCAGCGAGATGCCGTTAGCCACTAAAGGAGATCAATCAAATGGAGGATTTGTCACTCGATGTTAAGTTGCGCTCCACGCCGGCTGTCTAGATTTAAAACACAGCCTGGCTAGTCGTTTGCCTAAATCCTTTTTGGCGCTTCTTAATACCCGTACTGGTATCCTTAAATAATAAATTGGAGCGTTAAGCGGCTCCAGCTGATTGGTGCCCCTAATGTGGTATACATGGATCCAAAATCCTCGAATGGTAACTCCGCAGAAATTATGTTAAAGTGATAGCGGTTGTAATTGTAGTGCATGTTGTTCTTGTGGATGTAGTCTTCATGCATGTCCTCGTACTGGGCTTGCTTTTGGTTTTTAGTAGCCTAAGTGTGCTTTTTAATAATAATAATAATAATAGTAATAACATAATTCATTAAGCCTGCACCACCTCTTTAGCTAGGAGGGTGGTCGACAATGACGACGTATTCAGGGTCACCAGCCATCAAGTGGCGCGCCTGTAACCTACTTGTTAAACCATGCCAAGCCATTGTCAGCTGCCGCCGTCATCGTCGTTGTTGTCACGTCGACCTACTCGAGGGAAACTAATCTCGGGATCACTATCGATATCGAGCCAAAAAAAAACACTATCGAGACAGTGGCCGAGACAGGAGTCAGTGCGTGGACTCACTCTTTACGTTTGCACCGTACAACAGCCGTTGTACGGTACAAACACAAAACGTTTCCAATTTACTGGCAAGCATTGATACAAGCTCCGAATGTGAGAGTAGGTTAAAACAACAAAAAAAACACCTACGTGAGTAGTACTTTGTGTCAACGGCGACGACCACGGCGCCACGCCTCCGCTCGCAACTGACCGTCATTCAGATTGTCCATGGCCAATTGCCGCAGCACCATCAACACAGCATCCGCCCGTATGAAAGGATTAACGACGCGCAGCAAGGTATCACTAGAGACATTGGAAATCGAACGCTCAAACGCCTCTCAACGACGCCTTGAAGTGACGCCGGGCACTCATATCGAAAGGCGAGCAAGGAGCAGAAACAATAGCGTGACAACAGGGAAAGCCCTTCCCGATGACAGCATTGTGTTGTGCTCGGGTCGTCGACAGCCAGTCGTCCGGCTGCAGACCGTTGAAATCCAAGTGGTACCGTTCATAAGAGCACTGCTGCGCACATTGGCCCTTTGCTTACGATCCAGGGCAGTGGCGCGAGTTATCGAGCTCTCGTGTCTCTGGACGCGCTCAGAGGACTACTTCTTGACCTGTTTAGGCACGTAGGTCATTCGTGCTAGCGGCAAACGTGCCACTGTTGTGCCCCGCGGTGGGTGTGTGCGTATGTGTTTGTGGAGCGGTCCGGGAGTGCCAACCCCGGAGTGAGACACATAGCCGACATCATGCTGTTCACAATAGTCATGTGTGTGTCGGGCGTCGTAGGCCTGCTCGTCGCGCTGTTGATAGTCTTTAAGCTGCTATCTGCACCCTCGTACGAGCGTATAAAGGTGCCCTTGACCGGCGACATTATATACGTGTCTGATCGATCCAGATCACAGGAGCTCGCCTCGTTCGATCGAAGAGAATCAGTAGGAAACAAATCAGAGGAAGCCGCTTGCAGCAGATCTGCTTCTCCCAGTGCGGCCACTACGCAGGAGAACGAACAAGCAAGAGATACGAAAACCATGACCGGAGCTACTACTATCGGAATTACTACCGATACACCTACTGTACAGGAGACTCGAATCATCGACGCTGGCCAGCAAGCGAGTCCGACGCAGTACAGAATCGTGGCTGGAAGCACAGTCGTCAGCATTTCGGTGTCTTCAGATGTGCCCGCCGGTCCAACGCAAGAGTGGCACCATCAACGAGATCGACCCGAGGCCGTTTGGTCGTCTGGTGGAGACACGCCACAGGCGCAAGCTAACGGCTCCGCAATTCGAAGCACCATTGCACGAGGAGAGGAACAAATTGTGCAAACTCGCGATGCAGGCCCAGTGCTGCAAATAGTGCCGCCGCAACAACAAGAGCCGCACCCGGGCATGCACGAGGTCGCATACCCAGTTCCTCAAGCTCAAGGGTTCCGACAGACGGCTTACACACCTTCGTCCAGTTCTCAACCTTGGCTTCCGAC
The DNA here is from genome assembly GCA_003439945.1 of Dermanyssus gallinae. Lineage (NCBI taxonomy): Eukaryota > Metazoa > Arthropoda > Arachnida > Mesostigmata > Dermanyssidae > Dermanyssus > Dermanyssus gallinae. The sequence goes on along the minus strand of QVRM01005818.1, from coordinate 8,648 downwards.
CTATGGTGGTGGTGGTGGTGTTGTTCCAACACTGTCGTTGAAATATCCGTCGCAAGCTGCACCGCAAACAACTGGTCCAGTAGCCTCGAGTGTATGGTCTAGCTATTGGCCCGTAATTCCGCCTGCCCTAGCCGCGGTACAGCAGCCGCAGCAGCAGGACCAGCAGAATTCAGTCGCAGCCAATCATCATCAAGCACAGATCCCAATGGTCGTATCAGAAGCGTCAGCTCAGTTTGAGCCTCTTGCGACAGGGGGACCCTTACCGCCGCCGGAGCAACCCACGCCGGAGGCAGACGTCCAACACGACGGCGTCCAGCAATCGAATGCCGGATCTGTAACAGCGGTTCCTAATCAGCGGTTGCAACACCAGCGGTCGACTCTGCCCGCCACTCTCACCTCGGCTTCGGGACAGACACAGACGTCATCGAAACCACCGGCTACATCTCAGGTAAAAGAGAAACAGCTTACACTTGCCGGCGTTGCTACTTCAGTGATAGCGGCACGGTCATGGCCTCAGCCTGCGGGCCAAAAGGCACCTGTACGGGGTAACGGTGAACTTGTAAGCACGAGCACCACAATTACGTCAACACATATAGCTACCACGGTAGGGCTAGATCATCATCATCAGCAGCAACAACAACAACAGCAACAACAGGAAAAACAACAACAGCAACAACAGGAGGAACCACAACAGCAACAACAGAAGGAACAACAACAGCAAGAACAACGAAAACTAATGGAGCCCATAAACACACAAACAATTATAGCACAGAACCCAGAATCAGGTCCTGCAGCTAAAGTAGATGTAGATGCCGGACAGGGGCCTTCTGAAGGGACGGCGGTCGTCGAAAAAGCAACTGCAGTGTTAGTTACAGCAACGTCTGTGGCAGCCGGGGGCTCTGCGCTAGTTTTAGACCTAGCACCAGGAACCACTACGCCAGCAACTACATCGGCTTTTGAAGCCGAGGTAGTCAAGTCAGGTCAAAGTCAGCTTCAGCCGAGTCCTGTTGGCCCGGCAACACCGTCAGAGCAGTCGCAGGCGAGTCCTGAAGCATCCGCGGACCCAGAAAGGAAGAAGCAGCGGCAGCAGCAGCGGCAGCAGCAGCAGCATCACCACCACCACCACCACCATAGGAACAAAGATCAGCAGTTACAAGACCCGCAAGGACGACCGAGATCCAATGTTCAAGCCGTGAAACACAAACGTCCACACTCCGAACTTGTACTCTCGACACGAGTCGAAGAATACCCCGCACTGGTTGAAACAGTCGAGAGATACCAGAACGCGTTGCAGGAGCGAACCGAATTATTGCCAACGACAGCGCAGCCGGCGTTGCCGATCGGATCTGAACTTCCCGCCGATCCGATCCCTAATGCTGCGTCAAAACCAGAGCCTCGACCACCATCACCAGCACAGAAAGCCACCCATCCATCCCAAGCGCCTGACCTTACGAAACCTGTTGTGGATCCAACAGCACGCAGTACGGAACCTGTTGAGGAACTCGCAGAAACGACGACGACGATGACGACGACGACGGTGACGATGAAGACACCATTGTCCAGCGATTCCCAGCCAGCTGACGAGAAGCCACAGCTCTCGGCGGCCAGGTACGACGTTCCACGGTCGACGGCGCCGAGTCGAGGTACTGTCACTCCTGAGGTCGAAAGTCCTACGGAGAGGTCGCCTTCACCGGCAGCACCGCTGTCAAACACGAAAAGTGCACAACTGCATGAGGCGGCATTGCCCTCATCACAGCTTGCAGCTGCAGCCGCAGCCGGTGCAGCGGCGGCGACCACTCCTTTAGTGGTCGAAGCCGAGATACACTCGACAATGCCCGCAGATGGTCATCCATCGAATGCTGATCAACCGCAACCAGCGCCCGCTGTTGCTACAGACACAGCCCACACGAGCGAGCATGAATCTTACGCTGCTGCGGTCATTACAAACAGTAATAAGGAGCCGCGGCAGCAACAGCACCCCATCAGCAGCCGCAGAAGAAGAAGAAAAAGAATCAGCAACAAAAACCTTGAAAGGTCAATTGCGCTCGTCAATTGCAAGCCGATTTGCCAGCTGGCAGTCGCCTGTATCGCCACATGTAGAGAGAGCGAACATACCCAACGGCATGTCGCTCGCACGCAGTTTGGTCAAACCAACCATGCTCATCACAGGCTCACCAAGGTGTTGAATAAATGCTTGATTCATTCGGTTCTAGTAGGTCTTGCAAATCTAGTACGCGCGATTCTAGTAAGCGCGATTCTAGCAAACACGATTATAGCACGCACAGGAGTGTAGCACACGCGGTAATTTTAACACACACACGATTCTTGTACTAGGTCGCAGCAGCGCTGAACAATGGTTCTTGAGACCGTGGCCGGATAACGCGGGTCAACACGATTATTATTATTATTATTTAGATTGTAACGCTTCTGTGGCAAGCAATGCCCACAACGGCAAATTGCAGCTAATAACAACCTAGACACGCAAAAGTGACTCGTAGCGAAAAGACATGGCGACCATGCAGTTTACGTACAGCCTTGATCTCATCTCGCACCGTGTTTCAGTTCGGAAGCGTGAGAGACAACAGCCGTGCCGACGACCTGAACGCGTCTTAAAGCATTAAAAGCGGCATCAGCATTGGCCTCTGTGCTCGCCGCCATTCGTGCGTGTATCCGGACCTCGGCCGACATCGATGCCAGCAAAAGTAACACGATCATACAGACAAGTGAACGCAGCTCTTGCAAGGGATCTCTCACGATTGAGGAGAGCCGAAAGCCATCGGTCACTGTACGAATCATTCGCAGTTTATTGCAAGCCAGTAGGATCGAACTGTTAGTGCTGAATATATTGACAGATACCTTGGTTTAAGGAGACAACTAGTATTTAAGGGTCATATACTAATTAGCCGTGTAGAGATTGAGTGAGAGTCGGTGGCCATTCGACTGGAGCTAGCCTAAGTAAGATATTTCTAACATAAACGATATTTAACGTGCCAATAAGTCAACTCTCTCTATTATGTACACTCTATTGTCATACAAAAAACTCAACCTTCTTTTTCTCTCTCTCTCTATGATGTATACTCTATTATTATTTTCTAACATCGAAAACTTCACATTACCGCCCTTACGTTTGCTCTATTTGCGTGCTTGCAAACAGATTATCTAAACCACAAGTATCCCTTTCTAGATGATTGCTATGTATGCGTTTGTGGTAATAAATCAGCGCTTTCCGGTGCAAAACAACAACCGAAAAGCAAATCGTCTTGTTTAATCCTTTATCGTTGCAAACGATAGCAGTACTACTGGCTACTTAAAAAATATAATCATCATTATTATCTTTATAATACCGGCATATTACTATCACTGCCGATACCTGATGTTGTTAAATTATTGCTGACCACGACGATTTTCTTGCGGGTGGCTCAATCACCGCAGGTAGCCATCATTGTGTTAGAAAAAAAATCGCAATGCTTTTTTTGGTTTTGATTGTTTGACTAACTGCGTCGTTTGAGAACAGGTTCGACTCGGTCGACAAAGTGCCAGGGGAAGTGTCGCATTGGCGCGGGGCAGCTTGGGGGGGGGTAAGATTTCTTATTGGCTATTTCAATCGATATCTCCACCTAAAGTATTAGTGGTGGTATTAGAAGGTGTATCGTTGGTTACATCCAAAGAGTAGCTAGAGCCTTTCCCACCCCGTGCTCTTTGCGGCTTTGGATTTAGCCGACCTGCACAAATATCACCAGTGCAAAATTCAACACCGACGCCACGATTCGACTCGACTGGATGCATAGAGAGGGCTCTTGGCAATGAGTCAATCTCGACCCTCTGGAGCAAAGATCCTAATCAAAGTGTGCCGTTCGAAATCCACTTGTTATCGCGGAAAGCAACGCGGCGAACGCCCCGCCTAGAGTAATTCACGTTAGTGGTCTCTATTATTCTTATTATTATTAATTTCATTCAGATTTGTCTTATCAGCATACAGTTAAGTGGTTCGAATGTGTCGCCTTGATCCAAGCAAGCAATGATAATACATTACTATCTCTCTGCATTAGTTTGGCCTCACTAATAAATTGTATCTTAAGAAAGGCGTATAGGCCACAACTACATTGATGTCACAATAAAAGAAAGCTCTGTTGGACTCTTCATGAGAATTATAGGTTAAATAGGAGATTAAACGATTTCGCCCTCTGACATGTTCTTAAAATGCGTGCGTACGTACAAGACACGTTGAACTCAACTACATAACCAGAATAGCATCCTTGTTGATGCTTGGAAGGAACATTTGAGTCGATTCTCCCACAGACAACGGCGTGGAACAATTGCGAGCACAAGCACGTCGGTGTCACAAGAACCGTGCCCAAAAATCGAGTTGCGTACTGCTCTATTTTGCAACTTCTAGGGAGAACTAAGTGCACAAGAGTATTTTGAAGAGCTTCAATCAACCATTGCAAGAATGAAGAAAGGTGCCCTACCCCATCCCTAAAGAGAGTGTATAGATGGTATATAAAATTAGAAACATTGTCTGTTAAAATTGCCATCAAACAAAGACTGGACATTTATATCTGTGCGACGAACCCCGTGACAAAGGATGTCCAAGGACGGCAACAACAGACGTCGAAAATGTAGCTCATATGAAGGCGGCGATTGACAAAAACTCAAACGTAACATACGAATGGCTAGAGAAGACTTTGGGCTTGGGTGCCAATTCCCTGCAAAACATTTTGCACAGAACAAGATTTGTCATAGAACGAACAAGTACGCGGGTCTTTTTCGGATAGAAATTCGACGAGGATTGTCTTCTTGATGTCGAGACTCACTACAGTTATTTGACGCTTGTCAGGTCCCAGAACTCGCAGTGCTTAAGCGTTGGGGCGTCTCCACCCATAGTTTTTTTTCTCTTAGACATTGATGATATCCACCGTACTTAAAACCATAAAATATACTGTATATCATGAGGACTTGAAAAAGTTTTGAAATTTACTGCGTAGTGGAGAATGAGTTAGAATCGATCTAATCTACGGGCAGATAGCGTCATCTTTGTTGATGCTTGGTGTATAGCGGCAACAGTCCTGTTCGTTGGCAAGGTGATGGTCGCCATCTTCTTCAGGAGTTAGACGATAGTCGAACTCGAAGAAGTTGGTACAGTGAGGAGTAATTGGTCTGCCTGAAAAATGCCTACCATTGTTTTGTCATATTGCCTATTACGGAAGGTTATACAGCGTTTAATTTTTTTTGGAGAACTTTTTGAGAATTGTAGCAAAACAGGTGTAATGCAATTCCTTTTACCGTGGGGTTCCGTTACGGTCAATACTCTTCCAGTGTGACGGCGTAGCCCTCTCGCTTCTAAGGAAACGAAGTTTCTAGACGTTATGTTAAACGAAGAGCATGAGCCTATACGAAAAAAATATGAGTATGAGAAGTATGCAAAAGAAAAATATCTGGCAGTAATGCAGCTCTATACAGGGCTCGACGATTACTTACGACTGGCGTATGGCAATGTATCTTGCCTACGTCCATAGTCACCTGACCTATTATAGAAGTTTATGGTTTGACACATGTAAGTCTCTTATCGGGCCACTTCACCGACTCCAAAGACGAGTACTGAGAACAACTTTAAGCCTCTAGATGAGAGGCTCCGTACAATCGTACCACAAAATTAAAGCTTACAGTCGTTTCCAAACTTATACAATACTTCATTTAGTTGAAATAAAGCGTATATTCCTTGCCGTGCATCCAAACTTACCGGGTTCAGCAACTTCAGCAACATCTATATCTACAAGAAGTAGTACATCTAACTTATTTTTCCGTCCACGCGCCAATTGTCAAACCAGTCAAAGCTATCTGTCAGAAACATTGGAGTCTCCTACTGGAAGAAGGTACCGGTATCCATCAAGCAGATAAACTCCCTGCTCAAATTCAAATGCAACTTCAGAGAGCATTAACTCAAAACTCTGGTATCTAGTTAGAAATTTTATATAAGTAATGCAAAGCATATCGCAGCACCTTGTGGATAGGTGAAAACGACACATATTATATAATCTCAAGGGCGGGGAGGCTCCTATGTGTCTAATGAAGTGCGGAACAAATGCAATTATCTTATAAGAAATGCATATGAACAATTCGTTCAATAAGAGTAAGCTGTTACTCGATATGAAAGAAAACCTAACCTGTCTTAGAAATGTTTGGATATGATGGCATACCTGGTTGTAATATTTTGATATCATAATTGACATTGAGTTCTTTCAAGAAAGGCAATTTTAGTGATAGCAATGACTCAAAACGGCTAGAGAATTGCTGTTCTGCGTTCTATAATAGATAGAAGAAGAAGTACAGGCTTATATATATATAGATATATATATATATGGCTGAGTTTTATCTTTAGAACTGGGCGATCGTACCGTCTGCGACGATTTTGTGTGGATTTTGCAGTCGTCTTGTCCACGCACGGAGGCCGGGTTATTTTGAGCTGGAAGTTTCTCAAACAATGCCTGTTCATCGACAAGGATGAAACATTGCTACGGTTGTAGACATTCTGGTTGTAGTTGCGGTTTTCATTCATTCATTTTGCGCAATTTTTTTTATAAAACCAAAATAGAAAAAAGTCGTTATTTTTTTAACAGAAACTAGCAATCGACGCAGTGTACCGTGTGTAAAACTTTTGTGAGTCTGGTGTGTTTGTGCCAAGCTTAATTGAATGCTTGCACTCGTTGTGGATTTAAATTAGGAATTAATTATAGCAATGACTGTGAAAGCAGTTTTTGGACTATTATCAACCTTCGCCCTGATAATTGAACAGTTGTAGATTATTTTCTTTGTCAGAATTAAAATTTAAACTGAAACGTATAATAATGCAATTTAGCGTTTTTCCCATAAGTTGCCATGTTAAACGTAGTAGACTCACTATACGAGTTTATGTATTAGGCTCTCTCCCGAATGTATTCGCGTTTTATTACCTAAATTGAAAACACGAAATCGCACACATGTGAGTATTTTATGTTTGTTAAAAAAACTGTCTTCATCATTTCAGTAGCGGTACGTCAGAAAAACAACTAATATTTAATTCTGAGTTTTGAACTCTTTATTTAGGAAGTAAAACGTTTTTCACTCCCTTTTCCACGAAGTCTAGGAAGGTGAATTTTTAAGTGGCAATAATTCCGACACCAATCTGGACAAAAGACCATTCAATTCCATCCGGCAACTTATCATCTGTAGTGTTTATATGTGGGGAACCTGAAGTGTAAACGGGCCATCTCAAACAAACTCGTGCCGGCGCGTTCGCTCTCGTATATATTGGTTGGCGACACAAAAAATGAGTCTATCATGTGGTTATCGTTCATGCATGATGTCATCCATGCAATATCATTCTTTCTCATTACTTTCTCTCTTTTTGTAGCCCATAAAATTGTGCAGCAATTGGAAAACAGTTACTATGAACTCAAAAGGCATGTCCACCACCAAGTAAACCTTGCATCAATTATATAACAAAATTGTGTAATGAACGTGTTAATTTCAGCTTAGAACAGCGTGGTCTGCGCCATCGGCAAGCGATTCCAAAATTGAGATTGCGTTGCCCTGTTGAACGTCAATGGAAAAGTCTCCGGCGCAAACATTTTGCGGCTCTACTTGTCCCCAGTAATTATCTTCAAATGTCCGCTCAATTTGGTAAGTAGTCTCTCAGTTACGGGTCCCGGTGGTTCCAAGGTCTCGAAGACCACTGGCTAAAATTGTGGGCTCTTGTCTGTTCGGCGTATTTGTTCCTCTTGTTCTTTTCTGCTAGGGTCGCGGCGTGACGAGCTCTAAGTGAACCAAAACCGACCATTGAGGGAGGAAGAAAACGACTCGATTACAATGGCGACCTATATGAGGGTTTGGCTCGTTCAAAGCGGATGAGGGTCATCCTGTCGGGCCGCTTGCCGTAATTTCTGGTTAGTCCAGTTGGTTTCAACGTGCTTGGGTAGCCTGCAATTCACAGAGACCTGCTATTGTGGCATTAATAGCGCGCGTGACGTGGTCGACGACCTTCACTGAGGGCGCGTGGAAGCCCACGACCCCGCATCAGCATTTTTGTGAGGGTGAACGAGCGGCGTACCACCGAATCGGATGCCAACATATATTCTTGTAGTGGCACCATCATTAAGGTTCTTTAATGGTGACATGGGTAGGGTGTGTAGCCAATGCTTGCATGTTTTGCAGAGGTTGCCCTAAGTAAAGCCCTAGTAGAGTCATTGTCAGCTTGATCAGTAAGTAAATGAGCACGTTGAACGGCTAGCAGGGCCGACAACCACTCTGAGATGTAATGGCTTTTGATGAAGTTCCAAAAACCTCAACCAAACTGCTCGTGACTTGATCTCGCATAGAGGCGAATTCGAGCTGGCCGGCTTTGTCAAGGAGCTCGCTGACCCTGCCGGAAACCCTCCCGGCGGCAGCAACTACCGCAGAGAATGCTAATATTGCCGGGCCTGGCAAGCCAAGTCCTCTTGGCTATTGGCAAGAAAATCTGTCGTTTGGCTGTGAGTAGGGGTTATCGGCTGTAAGATCATTGTAGCGTCGCAGCTCGTCCGTTTGGTCAGTAAAGTCGATACCCCTCAGAATGTGAGTCAGACGTGTGGCTGAATAAGAGAACCTCCACAGGTAAAGACCACTATTGTATT